>JAQPPZ010007200.1:0-32500 GCA_028583015.1 Wollemia nobilis | reverse complement strand
GGGGGGGGGGGGGGGGGGGGGGGGGGGGGGGGGGGGGGGGGGGGGGGGGGGGGGGGGGGAGGGGGGGGGGGGGGGGGGGGGGGGGGGGGGGGGGGGGGGGGGGGGGGGGGGGGGGGGGGGGGGGGGGGGGGGGGGGGGGGGGGGGGGGGGGGGGGGGAGGGGGGGGGAGGGGGGGGGGGGGGGGGGGGGGGGGGGGGGGGGGGGGGGGGGGGGGGGGGGGGGGGGGGGGGGGGGGGGGGGGGGGGGGGGGGGGGGGGGGGGGGGGGGGGGGCGGCGCGGGGGGGGGGGGGGGGGGGGGGGGGGGGGGGGGGGGGGGGGGGGGGGGGGGGGGGGGGGGGGGGGGGGGGGGGGGGGGGGGGGGGGGGGGGGGGGGGGGGGGGGGGGGGGGGGGGGGGGGGGGGGGGGGGGGGGGGGGAGGGGGGGGGGGGGGGGGGGGGGGGAGGGGGGGGGGGGGGGGGGGGGGGGGGGGGGGGGGGGGGGGGGGGGGGGGGGGGGGGGGGGGGGGGGGGGGGGGGGGGGGGGGGGCGGGGGGGGGGGGGGGGGGGGGGGGGGGGGGGGGGGGGGGGGGGGGGGGGGGGGGGGGGGGGGGGGGGGGCGGGGGGGGGGGGCGGGGGGGCGGGGGGGGGGAGGGGGGGGGGGGGGGGGGGGGGGGGGGGGGGGGGGGGGGGGGGGGGGGGGGAGGGGGGGGGGGGGGGGGGGGGGGGGGGGGGGGGGGGGGGGGGGGGGGGGGCGGGGGGGGGGGCCGCGCCCCCCGGGTGGGGGGGGGGGGGGGGGGGGGGGGGAGGGGGGGGGGGGGGGGCGGCGGAGGGGGGCGGCGGGGGGTGGATAAAAAATAAAAAAAAAAAGGAGAGAGGAGTGGCTTTTAGTTTATTTTTAAAAATTGGGGGTGTGGGGGGTTTTTCGTGTCCCCTCAACAAGCCTCTTCGAGGGGGAAACCTCCTTCAATATTTCATTAACTTGCAAAAATATGCATTCGTACATGGTTTCATAGCTTTTAAAGAAAAGACTTCATGCAACCTTAACCCTAAGCTCAAGAGTTGGCTTACATGTAAAATACCACTTGAGCTAGAATCTTCTACCAGACATTAGTTACAATGTTGATAATAGTTACATGAAATGGACCCACTTGTCTAGGTGCATTACTTGCCACATAGATTACAAATTATCATTATAGATGGGATCCCCACGTTGGAAGTGGGTCATCACATAAGCAAATGAGAATTACAAAATAATGTTAGGATGGGGTCCTAACAACTTAGCTTATTGTTCTCTTTTTCTTCCTTATAGCTAATCTTATATCTCTTCCTCTTATGTTGGTAACTTATCTCCATCTCTTATGTTGGTTGCTTACCTTTTCTTCTTATGTTGATTGCTTACTTGGCTTCTTATGTTGACCACTTACCTTTACTCTTTATGCTAGTCATTTGTCTTATCTCTTTACAAGGCCACTTTGGCTTTATCTTTTTACAAGGCCACTTAGGCATTATATTACTTTAGACTATACTCTAGTGTTATTCTTCAATATGTCAAGGTAAATTCAGTCTTGACCTCAAACTTCACTATTATCTTGAAAGCTTACATTGATCTGCTTCTTCTTCTCTTTGTGCATGATTCTTCTTATTTTCTCTGTGCTTGCTTTCTTTTCTCTATATTTGCTTTATTATTCTTGATATATGTTTTCTTTCTTCTTCTTTTCTATGTGCTTACTAATTTATGCTCCTTTTCTCTGTGTCTTATTACTTTTTGATCTACTTCTCTATCTCATATATGAATCTTGAATGTTCTCAATATCTGTAGGAAGCTTTTAATACTTCTCAATACTCTATATCATGACTCTAATGTCTATTTGAAATCTTTAATGTCTTAGGTAATTCCTAAAAACCCAATAGGATTCTCCTACTTGCTAGAGAACCCAATATCAATGTCAGGGTGACTTTGATTGTCCCTGAATGACTAATGTTCTCCTAAGTTGGCTTCCTTGTAATATTCAATAGTGATTCTCCTCTTCTTCTCTAGATAATCCAAAATCTATATCAGGGTGACTTTGTATGTCCTTGAATCTCCAACTATATTTTGAGTTGGCTTTCAATCAATCAATGTCCAATGTTTCTCCTAAGTTGGCCCTTTCTATCAATCTAGTTGAGTCTTAGTCTTCACTAGTTTTCCTTCAACCAAGTGGAAATACCCTAGCATCCAAATTAGTATGACTATTCCTTGTTCCCTCAATTTCTACTCAATAATACCTTTAAAAATAGAGTCCAAGTTTGCACTACCTTCAAAGTGGATAAAATCTAAATTAACTTTATCAAAAGTGGACAAAGTTAAATATTGATAATGGTGGCTAATAAAAATGAATTCTATAAAAATGGATAGAGTCAAGTGATAGCTCTGATACCATTGTTGGATTTTTAAGCCTTACTACCACAAAATATCATAGGTCCCAATATAAATATCCATAATATTAAAGGTCAAGTAATAATAATGAAGGTTTGAGGTGTAGACCAATTGGTTCAACAAAACCTCATAAGAGGGATGCATGTCCAAGGTTTGAATCTTCGGTATCATTGGAATGAACACTTTTCTATATTCCTAGTTCTTTCAATGGTGTAAAAGGTTTAAAATGATGAGGCATGGTGGTTATAGGGGTGGACAATGCGGATAACCCTGACGGCTATCGATTCCACAATGTTAAATAATAATAATAATAATGAAGAGTATATTATATATGAGCAAATTAATATGTATATCAAGGCCTACATAATATTTAAAATAAAATTCATCTATATAATAAAATATGAATGTAAATGGCCTAAGTCATTCATGAACTATGCATGAAGAAAAACTTACAATATTAATTAATAAAAATTTGTATACAAGTTTAATTCCTTTTCTTCCTATTACAATTATGTAATCTTAATTAACATTCAATTGTCCATTGGCTTCTTATGGAGCATTGTATTCATAATATAACCATAGTAATATAACTCTTCAAGTACTTGACTATTTCTCTCCATATGACAAGTCCCATGACCTTTGGCTTATCATCTTTCCACTTGCATACTAGACTCTTCACTTTCTTACATGCACACTTGAGTCTATGACACTTGCACACTTCTATAAGACTCTTACACTTCTACATGAACTCCTAATATAATACACATGTGCACATCCTTACATTACATATTTGCACTCTTAAATATATGACACTTGTACACATTCTCTCAATCTACACTTGCACTCTAACTTACATGACACTTGTGCATTTCTTGCACATTAACACTTACATAAAAGGGAAAATATAAATCACACTTCTAAACTATAGACTCAACCCTATTATATTATATATTTAGAATTATACCATGAAGGTACCATGGGGGTACATTAGCATGTACTAAATAATATAATATACCTCAACACCTATGCATGCCCAATTTGTTGGAATTGCAGATGTGCACCTCACCAATGTGAGATAAATGAGTGTAATTAGAAAAAAATTATTCTCTTGTGCATCGTGACTAGTCGTAGCCTAGACACCACTTTGCTTGGCTACTAGTCAACTACCATAGCTTTGCCTAGGTGGATCCTATCCCCCCCCCCCCCCCCCCCCCCCCCCCCCCCCCCCCGCCCCCCCCCCCCGCCCCCCCCCCCCCCCCCCCCCCCCCCCCCCCCCCCCCCCGCCCCCCCCCCCCCCCCCCCCCGCCCCCCCCCCCCCCCCCCCCCCCCCCCCCCCCCCCCCCCCCCCCCCCCCCCCCCCCCCCCCCCCCCCCCCCCCCCCCCCCCCCCCCCCCCCCCCCCCCCCCCCCCCCCCCCCCCCCCCCCCCCCCCCCCCCCCCCCCCCCCCCCCCCCCCCCCCCCCCCCCCCCCCCCCCCCCCCCCCCCCCCCCCCCCCCCCCCCCCCCCCCCCCCCCCCCCCCCCCCCCCCCCCCCCCCCCCCCCCCCCCCCCCCCCCCCCCCCCCCCCCCCCCCCCCCCCCCCCCCCCCCCCCCCCCCCCCCCCCCCCCCCCCCCCCCCCCCCCCCCCCCCCCCCCCCCCCCCCCCCCCCCCCCCCCCCCCCCCCCCCCCCCCCCCCCCCCCCCCCCCCCCCCCCCCCCCCCCCCCCCCCCCCCCCCCCCCCCCCCCCCCCCCCCCCCCCCCCCCCCCCCCCCCCCCCCCCCCCCCCCCCCCCCCCCCCCCCCCCCCCCCCCCCCCCCCCCCCCCCCCCCCCCCCCCCCGCCCCCCCCCCCCCCCCCCCCCCCCGCCCCCCCCCGCCCCGGTCAACAAGTGATGTTCCACCACTACTCCTTGCTTACCTATGAAAATCTTAAATTGAAGTACAACAACTTGATATAGATTTAGCCATTGATGGGTACTTTGTCTTCATCATTGAGGAGTTTATGTCACTGGTAAATTTTTTCCCAATAGAGGTTCAAAATATCCTATGGGCATAAATGTCCATATTGAGGGTGATAAGAGGATGAGTCAGTAGTTGCTCCTTTTCTTGCAATACTTATATCTAGATCCACATAGAATTTATTCCACCCTCCTCATCCACATGGGTGGTGGTTTAATATTCATGGTAGAAATTCAATCTATTAGTATTGAATGCATCAGTACATTTATATTAGCACTGCTGGTATTCCATATTAGTGGTAATAGCTCATTCACCATGGTTGCTAATGATGGAGTATTGACTTCACAAACAACTAACATCCATTAAAGAAAATATGTTTCATGTTTGGTTCACTATGGCTTTTGTGTGCCACTCTGATACCAATGTTAGTCCAAGAGAACATTTATTTAATTAGAGAAGCTTAAGATTTTTATTTGATATGCACATTATTTTTATACATGATGTGTGTCTATGGTTAACTAATAACTGCTCAACACAACTTAGCGTACTCAAATATTAACCCTAATTTAATCTATAATATAATATTCTCTCAAACAACCTATTAACAATAATTCACCAAGTTTATCAACATGAGCTTCTAGAGAATTATCTAGGCATACACTACAACTCTTCTAGAAATTAACTAAATAATGTAATAAATTTAATTATTCTAAATGGTCTCACAAAGTTAGCTCTAAATTCCCAAGGCTAAAATATTTTTACAATGGATCAAATGGCTTCTATTTATATGAAAAGTTTACCCCTAAGTGACCCGGAGTGATAAACTATTACTTCTAATAAAAGTAAGGATTATTTTCAATTGATTAAGAATTATATTAAGTGGTCAATTAATGAGGGGAATTATGCAAATTTTTGGGTTAATGCGTAGTTGAATCCTCATCCTCTTATTTCTAATCTAAAATGGCAACCATTGACTCAGGCATTTCTAGCTTTCAAAGATTCAAAGGTCAAAGATTATATTAATGTGAGAAATAATTTAATATCTTGGATTATGTTAGTGACCTAGTTGAAGGAGGTAAACTCAAACAAATAGTGGATGAGGTTTAAATATGCTTCAAGAGTTCTATTTACCTATTTTTACATGCAAGTATGAGTTGGTTTGAAATCTATAAAAAATGGTGGATATTCGATTTGGGATATGAAAATTTAGAGCAACCAAAATTTCCTATTCCAAATTATTTTTGTTAAAATAATGTTTGGTAGTTATAATTTATAATATTTTTTAGAAATATTCTGAAGCATAGCATTAACTAAAATTATATGCAAAATAGCATAGAAGCAAAATTAAGAGCACTAAATGAAGTAATATATATAATCAAAAGGAAAATAATATGGGTTCCCATAGGCATCTCATGATATCACATCATCATAACTAATACAATGGATCAATTATAGGGTGGTATTTATAGCAAATCCTAATTTCCAATTTTAATTACATCTCATGTTCACCCAAGCTCACATAACTTGGCTTAAACTTTAAATTACATTTACAAGGTTAATCATACAAATGGATTAATGGATCCTACCACGGGTGAATACATGAATATTCCCCATAGTCTTACATAGATAATGTATGTAATATTATAGTATACATGCCCATAGGCTTACATCAATAGTGCCTCTAGGCTTATAACACCAGTATCAACCTTGTCCAATAAGATCAAACTAATGATAATCCAACAAACTCCATAATATAAGCTAAGGAGCCAAGGAGAGAAGACATTAGTGATGGTAACATCTCCCTTATAATGAATGCTCAAATGGGCCAATGAATCTTGATCATGAATTCTACTATCTTCTCTTGCTAAAGGTATATAGACTTGATCAACCCTTCCTTAAACATGAAGTTGTGACTCCACCTTCTAGATCAAATATGTTGATATTCCTATTAGAATACCATCAATATGCAATATAGTGACCATAAGCTATCCTCCGATCTTAAAAATTAAATAGTTGAATCATTAAGAAATAGGTCTTTGAATAATCAACCTTCATAGTCTAAGAGGGACCCATAGAAATAAGGTGTACCTTGTGTTGACAATCTGAAGCATACTCCTCTTGAAACAAAAATATATTTTACACCATGGTAATAGATCCTTAAACTAATGACACCAATGCATATACTAAAAAATCTACGATATTTATAAAAAAACTCACCCATAATGCTTATATATATAGGTTGAGATAATTAGCACTCAAAATTAGGTAAAATTTAAATTTCAAACCTTAGAGGAAGATTTGGCAAACCATGGTCTACTACTTGTTGCTTGGTATTTGCATAACCTCTACCAATTGTTTGCCATTGATATTTTGGAGTGAATGAGATAATGACACTTTTATTGCCTTAATTGGTTTGTTTATATATATATATATATATATATATATATATATAATTTGAATGGCAATGCCAATGCCACATCAACTAACATGTGAAAATTTTCAAGAAGTGATGAGGTTTGAAATGGTAACATTTGACAAGGGGTTATGTTAGGCTAGCTATACTAGCCAAGCATCCCTATGTAGGAAATGGTGCATGCACACACACAAACATTATTACTTGTTGAAATGAATGCATCATGATTTAATTTGAGGACTAGTTGAGAGCAAAACACACCAACTAACTATTACATCCAAGAACATGTTGGGGATTAAAAATACAAGATATATTCATATGCATCTATATTAAAAGGTTAGATAAGATATTACATTTAAGACTTGAATCCATGATAGTCCAAATGGGAATGTTACACCACCATGCATTATCCATCTAAGCCTCCTATGTTAGTAGGTTCTAAGGAAGATATCTCAATTTTCTTGACTATAAAAAATTGTATGTTGTGAGAAATTTGAACCTTAATGTGTTAGAAAAATAAGACACTAACATGTTCTTTCTATCCAATAACCTAGTTGAGGTTTTGAGATGAAACCTCCATGGAATATTTATGGATTTATGATATTTGGGCATGCCAAAAGAAGAATTATCATTGGTGAGACTTGAAATTGCAAGATTTTTATAAAATAACACCAACACATTTATGTTAACCACTACACCCAACTATGGTTTGGAATCAATATTCCATGATAAAATTTTGATATTTGAGTGTATGCCTTGACCTATGAGGGATTTGAACATGTGACCTCGGGTTCTATGAGTGCTTTAAAATTTTGTGTTGATCAAGTTCTACAATTTCTTTGACAAGTGTAGGCACCCTTGTATTTAGAAGACAAATATCATTGTTAGGAATAAAAATACCATGAATCAACCATGATTTGTGCAAATAATTTTTTTTTTAGGTTCTAACTGGTAACATTGATATTTGAACCCACAAGCACCTATAAAAATTTTATGACACATTCAATTAGCCACATTGTTGTCCATGTTGAATGTGAGAAAGTCAATATCTATTAAACCTTAAAGAGTTTGAACAATACTTTAAAAATGGATAAAATAATTCTAGTGGATGGGATTCAAAACCTTAACCATGTGCATGTGAACCACTATGCTTACGAACCTAGCCACATTACCAAATGGGATTAAAAACAAGAGATTTTATGAAAAATGGTCTATTATGAAGCAACAAAATAGATGAGTGTGCGTTATTGTTATAAATAGGAATTAGTCTATGTTCTCATTTAGAAACATGAATTTTCCAACCATTGTACCATTCTCATGTGTTGATAATAAAACAAATTCTTTCTTTTTTAACTATTTGTCCCTTTGAAACATATTGAGAAAAAAATATGAAGCAAAATTTAGCACTAGTACAAATCAACCATACACTCTTCTATTCCAAGAACCTCTATGTTGACTAGGATTTATTTAAAATTTATTTGGATAAAATGGTCATGCCCCTATAGAAATCACAACTTGCCCATCTAAATCTCAAAGCAGTTTTTGAACAAAAAAGATTGGTGTATGAATATTGGCACTTTAATATTAAATTTTAAAATTTTGAATTTTTTGATTTTACCCCAAAAGCAAATAATGCAATTTATTTGCTTCTCAAACTACCAAAAAGGAATAATTATTCTATGTAATTTATTAATGTCACTCATGATGGATTTTATACCATATTATATTTCACAATACTTTTCTTAATATTTTTGAAACATAAGATTCACCACAATTAAAAACAAAAGAGTGTATAAGCAAAATAGAAAGCAATATATGAAGTAATATAGATAAATGAAAGGAATAAGAGGTGGGTTTCTATAGGTACCCCATAATATTACATGACCACATATTGGTACAATGGACCAATGATTGGGAGAATTTATAGCATATACCTAATGTAGACATGAAAAATTGACCCACTTTAATGGGTAATCTTCCTAGAGCACTTTGGGAGACTCCCTAGACTTGCCTAAGGCAAGGGTTAGGCTTATCCCCCCTATTTTACCTTTTTTTCTCTATTTATGTAAAATTGCGCTTGTCCTTGATAGGGTGTGACTTCGCATAGGTGAAATCACAATCAGCCTTGATGAGGCATGGTTTCACCTTTCTAGGGTTTGGTCTAAGAAAACCCTAATTCTTTGGGTTTGGCATATTTTATGTTGGCCCTCCTTGGTTTTCCCACCTTTCTTGCCTTCAAACCTACTATATAAGAAGGGTTTGAATTCACTTTTCACACACAACATGATTCGTGATAATTTTTGATGGTATTATACTAACGATTATTTCTCGTAAAGTGTTCTTATTCGGTTTGCATCCTTCTTTTTTTGTAAGCAAGTTAAATTTAGAGTTTGAAGATTGATTGGTTTTATGTTGTATTAGATTATTGATTTTTGTTGCTCACTATTGGTGGATTTGTGTTGAAGCCCTAAGGAGATATCAACCATTTAGGAGGTCTCCACCCTTATGTTCTACTTATGTGCTCTCTGCTAGGTGAATTCACTCTTTTGCATGCATATATAGATTTTTTTATTGATGTAATCGGGTAGTCGCACTTGTCTTTTATTTTTCATATATTTTCTACGAAATCACACCTGGTTCTTTGTGGGGCATGATTTTGCTTGAGCAAAGTCATGATCGCATATTACAGGGTGCGATATCACTTGAGCAGTATCTAGGGGTAAACTGTTGTACCAAAATTCATAGTTGCATTCTAGGCTACATTTAGGACTTGATACTATATTATGTTTTGTGGTTCCTTCATTTTATTTTGTTGTATTGTATTATGTTTGTTTTCTTCTAAAGGTCAATTTTTGCTTTTTATTTATCAAAGGTTAGCTAAAAGGACCTAGGGGTTTTGAATTTGGTGCCTCCAAGAATTGCTATACAGTAGCCAAGCAGGCCTCCTAATGTTAATCATATTTTTCAAGTGTTTATCAAGTTATCTTGCAAGAATAGGAATTGTAGATAGCATTGGATAAAGAGATAAAGGCAAGGATAAATCACCAGACAAGCTAAGTATTCTGATTAGTCTTTAGGTTGTTTGTTTATATATTGATTATAGTCTTTATCCTATTAAGGGACCTGATGGGAAACTTATTTTTAAATCCTTTGAGCATGTGTAGACCTTTTATAAATATCATAAGCATACATTGGATGCAACTTTAGAGGAAGAGGCCCAACTTGAGGGAAGTTAGACCATCTCATTATAACTCCTTGAGTGAATATTTAAATCATGGTAATCATGTTTACCATCCAAATTATGCCACAACTGTAACCACCAATGTTGGAAGGAATCCACAAGTCCCTCCAACTAATAGTACCATTCAAAATATTTAATTTCCTCCTCAATCTGCTTATCTCAATATTATTGCCTCCATTCCACCAAATGTTAGTCATCCTCTTCAACAAGATACCACATACCTCAATAGTATCAATATGTCCAAAACTCCTCCCTTAGAAAATATTTGGACAATACATAATAGTGATCCAAAAGTGCAGAATTTAACAAATATGGTAAAGCAGTTGGTTTCAAAAGTTGATATGTTTAAGCCTTCAAGTTTTACTTACAGTAGTAAGAAAATGTGTAATCAGCCATTGGATCCTATTGTTGTTGCTAGGCCTTATCCTAAGAATTTTTCCATGTCATTTTTACCTATTTATAATGGGACAGAAGATTGATTGAGCACTTAAGAAGGTTTAGAATAGCTTGTCATGATTGTTACTTAAAATATTTCCTAAGAGTCTTCGTGGCATGGTGTTAGAGTGGTATTATTGGTTACTCAATTATTATTTGAAGAGATTTGAAGAAAAATTAGAACTATTTGTTCAACATTTTGGTGCTTATATTGAAAGGGAAGTGACAATGAAAGATGTCTATAATTTAAAACAAAGAAAAGAGGAAAACTTTTCAAAGTTCTTGGCCCATTGGAAAAGTTTGGTTGGAATTTTGAGATATGTTTTACCTCCAAGGGATATGCTTGATATATTTATTGGTAATCTACAAGAACAATTATCTTATGCATTAGAGACTACTACTATTACATCTTTTGATCAAGCAATTGACCTAGCAAGAAAAGTAGAACAAGCCCTTATCAAAAGAGGCCAACTCAAAATCAAATAAGAGATTAAGTCTCAACATAAGAATGAGCACATAGGAGGTGATAATGGAATGGATAGTAGACTTGTTAATGATGTTACTAACAACCTACAAAATATAGTACTTCAAAAACCTCCACAAAGGAATTTTACAAGGCTTAATATGTCTATGGAATCAGTTTTGAAATAACTTTTAGAATCCAATGCAATTGAGTTACCTCCCATAAGACAACCAGATACTACAACTCATTGGTATAAGGTAAGTCAATATTGTGCATATCATAGAGTGGAGGGATATTGGATAAATTTTTGTAGGAAATTAAAACATGTGGTTCAAGATTTGATAGATGCAGAACATCTTGATGTGGGGAATTTGCAATAAAAGCCATATATTAATAATAATGTAATTAGATAGGAAACTAATCAAGTATCTCATAGAATTTTACCATATCATTATTATAATAACATGGTTGGCATGATAACAACTACTTTAGAAAAGTCAATGCAAAATCAACAGATTCATCAATCTCAGCAGGAAATCTATTTCTCATCAAAAATCTCTCTTTTGGAACTATTCATGGAGAAGCCTTAATAAAATTTTTGAAGCAACAATATATCCCTCTATATATCTCCCTTAGTGATATGGTTAATATTGTAAGATATCTTATGATACATCATCTCACATTTTTGAATGCTAATATTTCTTTCTCAGACTTACAAAAATATTCTTATCTTTACATCACTGCATTTATTAGGGATACTTTTATCAAAAGAGTTATGATTGATAATGGTTCTTCCCTTAAAGTATGTACATATCAATTCTTTCAAAATTTTAGATTAAAATAGAAATATATAACTAAATCTGGTGATATCATTAAAACTTTCAACAATGAGTCCCAAGAGGCTTATGGTACCATATCAATTCCCCTCAAAGTTGGACCTAATATTGTAGATACATTGTTTTATGTGGTATCTTGTACTACATATTTTAATATTCTTATTGAACATCCTTGGATCCATTTGATGGAGGTTGTCCCTTCTACTTTTCATCAATGTGTGAAATTTGAATTTGAAAATCAACCTATTTCTATCTTGGGTGACCCTCATCCATTTGAATTTTGCTCACCAAATGATTTAGCTTAGTTTCATTCATCAAATTCCTTATCTAAAAAAACCAAGCAATCTAAAAATCTTGATGAGGAATCACCAATAAATATATCATCTCAAGATCAAGTCAGCTCTTCTTGTCCAGAATCTCTCTTAGATAAATCTCATAAAATTTTAGAGTGGAGTGTTAAGGATGAGTTGTCACCTTCTCCTTATTTATCAGTCATAAGCCCTGAGTGGTATGCCAAAGATAAGGATGCACCTCAGAATGACATATG
Organism: Wollemia nobilis; assembly: GCA_028583015.1. Lineage (NCBI taxonomy): Eukaryota > Viridiplantae > Streptophyta > Pinopsida > Araucariales > Araucariaceae > Wollemia > Wollemia nobilis. The sequence goes on along the minus strand of JAQPPZ010007200.1, from coordinate 20,235 downwards.
CTTTGATGGGTCTATCCCTTGTGCTACACAAGTTGAATCTTATAGGTCTCAAGTGGACTTTGGTTCAATGTCCCTTGAGGACCTTGATCACTTAGGAGTGATTCCTACCCCACTTCATTTTGAGGATGACTTGTCCTTATTAAGGAGACCATAGATGAGAACATAGGTTTTGAGGAAGCCCCTAGAATCCTTAAGCTAGTTAAAGCCTTTTCAATGGATGAGCTAGAGCAATTGGTCAATTTATTAAGAGAGTATTAAGATATTTTTTCTTGGTCATATGTCGACATGCCAAGGCTTGATCCCTCCCTTGTCATGCATCATTTGGTAGTCATGCCTAGTTCTAAGCCTATTAAGCAAAAAATTAGGAAGATGCATCCTAAGATCACCCTATCAGTCAAGGAAGAGCTCCAAAAACTCCTTGATGTTAGTTTTATAAAAGCTATCAACTATTCTAATTGGATCTCTAATATCATTCCTATAGCTAATAAAGAAGGAACAATCATAATATGTACTATCTTTCAGGACATTAACTTAGCATGTCCCAAGGATAATTTTCCCTTGCCCAACATAGATAAGATTGTAGATTTCACTGCAAAATGTGGAATAATTTCTCTTATGGATGGTTTCTCATGCTACAATAATATTATGATTACCCTTGAGGATCAGGCTAAGACAACATTCATTACTCTGTGGGGTAACTTCTGTTGGAAGGTCATGCCTTTTGGCCTGAAGAATGCAAGAGCTACCTATCAATGGGCCATGACTTATATTTTCCATGACATGATGCATGATATTCTCCAAGACTATGTGGATGATATTTTATCTTACTCCATAGAATGAAAGGATCATGTCCATGATTTAAGATAAATATTTGAAAGGCTTCGACAGTACAAGGTTCATCTCAAACCTGCTAATTTTATGTTTGGAGTTACATCTGGTAAGCTACTATGATTTATAGTGTCTAGGTGAGGCATTGAAGTGGATACCACTAAGATAATGGCCATCATTGATATACCTCCTCCTTGTACCTTGATTGAACTATGTAGTCTACAAGGTAAACTTCAATCTATTCATCAGTTCATTGCCTAGTTAGCTGATAAGTGTCAGCCCTTTCTTAAGCTTCTTAAGAAAGATGTGGTCTTTCAATGGGATTATGAGTATCAGAAATATTTTGATGATCTCAAGTAGTATCTCACTTCCCCACCTATTTTAGTTCCTCCTATTCTTAGTAGACATTTGATGCTTTACATGGTAGTCATTTCTCATGCTTTAAGAGCCATGCTGGCCCAACATGATGATCAAAATAAAGAATGATCCATCTACTATATTAGTAGAACTATGGTTAGTTATGAAACCAAGTACACTCCCTTAGAGAAGATTTTCCTTGCTATAGTGTTTTCTTCTCAGAAGTTAAGAAACTACATGCTAATCCATAAGATATTGGTAGTTGTAAAGTTTGATCCTTTGTGTTATTTGATGTCTAAGCCTCACCTTTTAGGTCGAGCTGCTAAATGGGTGTTGGCCCTTAGTGAGTTTGACTTGACTTTTATAGGTCATAAGGCTATTAAGGGTTAGGTGATTGTTGATCAGTTAGCCTACCCCTAGAAGCTACCCATCCTATAGTCGTTGAGTTTCCTGATGAGTGCTTCATTGTCAAAATTGAAGAGTTTGAGTCTTGGACTTTGTTTTTTGATGGACCCCGATGCATGAAAGGAGCTAGTGTTGGAGTCATTCTAGTCACCCCAGAAAAGCAACTCATCCCTTTGTCCTTCAAACTTTGTTTATCTTGCACGAATAACACTACAGAATACGAATATTTGATCCTTGGTGTTAGAGTAGCCTTAACTTTGCAGGTTAGAGTTATTTTAGTATTTGGTGACTCTCAAACTATGTTCAATTAGATTAACCATGTTTATTAGACTCGAGATGATAAACTTAAACCTTACAAGGATATTGTTACTAATTTTTTGTCCTTGTTTGAGTGAGTAACCATAGAGTCTATCCCTAGATCCTCAAACCGCCATGTGGATTCCATGGCTACTACTGCATCCTTGTTCCCTCTAGAGTTATAATATGATCAAGTGTTGATTATAATTAGACAAATATGGGAACCTTCGTTGCTTGATTCTTATATTGTCTTGTTATATTGTTTAACCATAAAAGCTTTCCCATCTAAGCCATGGTATAACAACATATTTAATTTCCTTAAGGATGGTTCGATACCTGATGGTTTAGATTGCAATTAGTGTAAGATTTTACACAAAAGAGCATGTTGATTCATCATAATCGACAACACCTTGTATTGATATTATTTTGAAGGTATTCTCTTAAGATGTCTTAACTTCGATGAAACTCGAATTTCTCTTAGTGATTCTCACAGAGATTCATGTGGAGTCCATTTCAGTGGCAATGCTATTACCAAAAATCTCCTTCAAATGGGGTACTATTGGCCTTCTATGGAGAAAGATGTGTGTGACTATGTTTGGTGTTGTGACAAGTGTCAATACCACGATCATCTCATCCATGCTCTTTCTTAGGACCTTCAAGTTATCTCTTCCCCTTGGTCATTCTCCATGTGGGGATTGGACATTATTGGGAAAGTTAACCTAGTGTCATTGGATGGTCACAATTTTATCATTACTATGACCGAGTACTTTACTAAATGGGTTGAAGCCATGCCCTTGGCTACGGTGATGGGAACCCAAGTTTCCAAGTTCATATTCAACCATATTCTTTGTAGATTCAGGATTCCTTCGATGATTATTTCTAACAACACTCCTTGCAATAATAAGGATATTTGTAATCTTTGTGCTAAGTACAAGATTCAGTATAGGTGGTCAAATCCTTATTACCCCCAGGGTAATGGGCAAGACAAATCTTTCGACAAGTTCTTGATTAGGATCTTGAAAAATTTGGTTAGTAAGACCAGTTGTGACTAGCATATCCAACTTTATTCTGCCTTGTGGGCCTATCGTACTAGTGTGTGTACTCCCACAAGGGCCTCACCATATGTCTTGGTATATGGGACTGAGATAGTATTTCCTTTTTAGCTTGAGGTCTCTTTATTGTGCATCTTGTTGCAAGATGCCATGGTCGACGATGAGTATCGTGTAGATAGTTTGCACCAATTGGAGCTATTGGATGAAAAGTGTAGTCATGCCTTAAAGCATTTGAGAGCCTATCAGGATAGACTCAGATGATATTATTCTAAGAAAGTTTTCAATTATTCTTTTGAGCTTGTGGATCTTGTCCTCAAGGAAAATCAGAAGAACACCAATTCTCGTGCTAAAATTCGAGGTAAGTTTTAGCCAAATTGGGTAGGACCCTTTGTCATAATAACCACATTTGGCTCAGGTGCCTATTGTTTGGCTTATTTGGATGGTAAATAACTTAAAGAACCTATGAATATAATGTATTTAAAAATATATTATGCTTGATCTATTGTTTGCATTTTACATTTAGCTTATATCATATTGTATTTGTTTGCTTGCTCATACTACATAACTACCTATCATACTTTGCATGATTGCTTGACATTTTAGTTCTCTTACATTTTTTATTGTCATAATTGCATTGTTGTTTACTCATGGCTACTAATTCATATAGCATTTTGGGGATTCGCAACAATGGCATGTGATGATACCTAGTTAGATTATATCTCAAATGCACTGAACTCTCACTAGGGTTATAATGCCTAGAAAAGCCCCAATCTAGGGCCCATGCAAAGTATTTCTTAACTTTCTTGTATTTCTTGACTTTGAATTAAGAACATGTGCTTATACTAAGATGGGGCGGTGAACAGTATAACATAAAACTTTTTGCTTTTTAATCCAAATAATAGCATTAGAAATATTAAAGCAGTAAACATCACACAAAGCATCACACATATGAGATACATGATTTTACATGGTTCACCCAATACGGGCTACTCCACAAAAAAATATTTCTTATAAATTTTTCTCAAATAATATCTTGGGAATCCTTTCCTTATTACAATGTTTATGGACCTCTATCCAAAGGAGATGTTGATCCCCTAAATCAAGTTCATGGATATCTATCCATAGGAGAACTCCTTCTCCTCTACTTTGGTTGGTGATCCTTTAGAAGACTACTACCTCCACGACACTAGCTTGTGGATTTATCTCCATTGAAGACTCTTGTCCCCACTCATAAGACTTGTCCTCACTACCCTGGTTTATGGATATCTATCCACTGGAGACTATTGTCCTCTCTGCTCTATCACCTCCAAAGATCTATCTCAAATCTACACTAAACACAATCCTTTTTTCTAGCACAAATATGCTCAACAAGTCCACACAGAACTTTCTCAAATATGCTCAACAAATCCACATAGAACTTGCTCAAATATGCTCAACAAGTCCACATAGAACTTGCTCAAATATTCTCAACAAGTCCACACATAACTTGCTCAAATTTTCTCAACAAGTCCACATAGAACTTGCTCAATTCTGTTCAACAAGCCCACACAAGACTTGCTCAAATATTCTCAACAAGTCCACACAAAACTTGTCCAATATGCTCAACAAGTCTACATAGAACTTGTCCAATCTGTATTGTAAGCTTCCACAAAAGCCTACCCAAAACTTTCCATAATTCTTCTCAAATACTTGTCTCAAATTTTCTCAAATACTTTCAATCACTCGATTAGAAACATAAGGAGAATTATTAGAGAATCAATATGCTTCAACTCAATGCTCAATCACTTTTCTCAACTCAATTCAGAATATAGAATAGTTTGTTTTATGGAACTTGAACAATCACTTCACACATCCACTTGACTAGGCTCAATCAACTCTACTCAACCAATCACTCAATGAAAACACCCCTTTCTCACAAAACCTTGTTCAAGCATATCACCATCAACTCAAAATATTTCCAAAAATGCTCAATCAACAAGTATCACATAACAATGATACTCATGTTCTTCTCAAACCCTATTTCAAGTTCTTTGCATAACAACTCACTTCAACAACAATGCTTGTAAAACAATCTTCACATAACAATGATACTCATGTTCTTCTTAAACCCTATTTCAAGTTCTTTGCACAACCAATGGCTTCAACAACAATGCTTATCAAACAAGGTTTTAACAACAATTCCTTATTCTAGCAAACCTTGAAGCATTAACTCAAACACACTCAAAAGGAAACCCTAATCAAGTCCTTTTCACTCCAAGCTTATTTTTAGAAAACTAATTAATCAACTCAACTATGGAAGACATTTGTCATACCTTTTTATCAAAGATGAAGGGATATCATAAATATGTTACAACCACAAACACTTCTATGCCAAGCTCAAAGAGGTTAGAAGATAAATATTTCTCACAATATAATGTAAATACTTGTTGGAGCCAAATTTGACTCAAACTTTGAAACCCCCAAATTTAAATTTTTGGTTTCATCAAAATAAGCAAGCATTGCTAGTCTCTTTGCATCTTATTAAAGAAGTTGGTTTTCCATAAGTTTAACCCTAAACATTGCTATTATGTGCACCTTCAAAAAATTGTTATATCTTAAGAAGGTTGCCAAAGTCATCCCTTTTAATAAAACTCGACTATTAAAAATACAAAGTTTTAGTCTTTCAGATCAATAATCATACTTGGACCTAAGTCAAATTTTAAATCATTAAAGTCCTAAAGTATTAAGAGGATTTAATCAAAGGCCATGGTCTTAAAACCCAAAAAATTTAAGCACAATATTAAAATATGAAACATAAGGTTTAAAAAGGGTGTATAAATTGAAACCATAAGGGTATGCGCCCCGTTGGGTTAAAAATCGTGCACCTTAAAACTGATCTAAGGGCAACACTTCATCATAGAAGAATCCAATGGACACGCTTAACTTGATTAAACCACTCTTTAAAATACTATGGTCAAAGGCATTAAGGGTATGTGCTCCCTTATTATAAACAACGAGCTAATAAAGCAAATTCAACGATAGCGCTCGATCAAGATCTGATCGTACGACGGTGCTCTCATAAAAGGTGCCTCAAAAAGGTAAAATACCGCAAGATTAATTAAAAAATTTAAAATATATTAGTGAGGGTCTAATGCATCAGATAATAGTTCCCCATTTTAGCTTAATTAAAGTTTAAAATCATATGCCCCTTGGTAACTAACCTCGTAGGTTGAAGAAAATCAATGGCCGCATCGATGTTGATCGAGATCCAATTGCCGTGTCAAAGTCAAAACCTAAATGACAAAATGGTAAGGATATAGGGTAAACATGAAGGTGAATATAAGATTAATAATGCATTAGTGAGGGTATAATACATTACTAATTACCCCCTTTTGGCTTAAATTGAGACTAATCAAGTACAATAATGCACCCCTATCGATTATCGAATGTGCAGATTGTAGGATATCTAACGGTAGCGCTTCATCAAAGAGAAATCAAATGGATGCGCTTGACTTAATAAAGCATCCCTATATAAATTTTGAAGGCTTGAGTACCATGGTCACAAAGATCTTATGGCAGCGCCCATCTCTGCTCGGATCCAACGATAGCGCATTGTTTAAAATTATCAAATGTTAACTCATAAGGTTTTTGATCAAATAATTAATTAAATGCATTATCAAGGCTAAGAAAAGCACTTAATAAATTTTTATAAAGGTTTGATACATGGATAATCTTCCCCCTTTCATTTTTGCTAAACCTTGCGCATGTATGGGGAATCTAACGGTGAGCGCGTAGAGAGGTGAACTGATTATACAATGCCTATGTTTAATACAATGTTGTTAATATTTTAATCACTATATTAACCATGGTAAATCATGATTGTATGAGGTTTAATGCATTGCATTATTATAAGGTCAAATAAACGATTGTATAAACTTTGGGCCTAAGTATCTCCGAATGAATTATTACTAATAAGGAGTTTTTGACTTTATAAACATGAGTAATATGATTAAATAGGAATAATTTTATATAAATTAGTGAACTAACAATCATGCAGGTTCTTGGAAATCAACAACTACGTTAATCCTCCTCAATATCCGATGGCAACAATCGAGTGAATGTCAAAATGATAAGATACAAGCAGGGCTAATCTAATAGATATCTTCTGACAAATCTAACAAATGCGCTCTCTCTAGAAGTAATCCAATGATGGTGCATGCTTCAAAGGTAAATCAAATGGTAAGCCTAAATTGACATTCTATTAATTAAATTTTAATCACATTTAACAAGGGCCCTAACACATTATTAATCACCACCTTTATTTTGATTAGTCAATATTAAACAAAGAAGGTTCGAAGCATGTTTCTTTCAGCTATCTAACCCATAGGTTATAAAATATCCAAGGAAGCAATGGAACAAAGGTTGATCCAATGGCTGCACTCGATCATGATTATTTAGGGAAACTTAGGATATCCAAGATAATGACAGGCACTCACATCAAGAACCGAATCTTATAGGGATCCCTAGGATGATTTCTACCCAATTAAAAATGTAATTGATACCTAAGATTTAATTATCATTTCGGGCCAAGGTGGCACGAGGTTAAAAATAGAGGCCACCCCTATCACACATCACAGCTCCATGTCAGAGAAGAAGAAGCTTCAGGGACCAATAGTGAAGCTTTAAATGATTGCAGGTACACAAACCAAAGAACCTAGAAACACATAGGATGATGGGCTTTACCTACCATCAAAGCCCAACCTCGAAAGAAATGTGTTGGAAAATTTCCTTTGGCCCATTTTAAAAAGGTAGTTGGTAACACAATATTAATGACAAACATGTGAATATATCAAAATCATTTCACCATCGAGTATTTGAGCTCATAAAATCAATCAAGTTTACCACCCTGGCAATCTAAGAGCATAAATTGGTATGCAAGAAGTACAAAGAGAAGAAGAGTTTCAAGATTTCCTATTTCAAAGGGACTAGACTCGCTACCGTGAGCAAAATGAAATCATTGGGAGATGCTTTTACGCTCAAAGACACTAGAGAAGCAGTAAAATTCATTACAGACCGATCACCATACTCTGATATTTTTGGACCACCTGTACCCAATAGCACAATGTATGAATTCGCTCAAAAGTGTGGAGTTGATAAAAAACCTACTCCAACATAGCAGTACAAGATCGAAAATGCATGTATCAAGAGTTTTTCTCATGTGATGGAGAATGATAACATGACCCCATGGATAATGGTTGACCTATTTCATAAGTCTCGGAGGTTACAATACAGGGGTTTCCACAGAAGTAATAGATGGAATAGTAACCTTGGGAAGCTGATATGTCCGAAGGTTTACTTCTCCTCGGATTTAATGACATGGTTAGTAGTGACATATGATGAAAGGACTAGAACATTTCAAGATAATAGGAACCGATCGATATTCAACATCAAAGTTGAGCACATCAAGAAAGTCTTCAATTTGATAGAGTCTACCACCTTTTTGATACAATGGGTAATTGAACACCAATCATGAATTTTCACAAGATTAGAAGTTTTTAAATATTTGTTTGATACAAATGAGAAAATAGTTGAAAAATTTCCAATTAGGAAGTTTGTTTTTAAGCCATGGGTCCAAGATTTCTGTGATATGATAAACATAGTCTTAGGGGTATAGGATCTCAGTGTAGTGAGTAAAAGAGTTTTGTGTTTAGTATCAAGGAGCAATCGGGTGCATAATACCCAAATATATGCATGGGAGCTAGAACTGAGTAACCAAACACATAAGCAAATGGTAGAATTGAAAAAGGTTGTTTTTGAACAAAGACAAGAGATGCCCTATTTTTCACAATTCTCAATTTTTATCCACCTGATAGTGGGGAAATTAGGAGAAAAAGCCCAGAAAATAGTAGAAGCCATTAATAGCCCTTACATCCAAACTAGTTTCTAGAGAATACATGAAGGATGGACTCACATGGGCTGGTTATGTGACCATTTTATGGTAGAAATCCATTGGACTTTAATTGGCATGCTCCTTGAGAGACTAGAGCCAGGAGTAATGACTTTTATCAAAGAAAAGGAGATTGGGTATTTCTTTTTCTTAGAAGGATTCACCTATATCAGACTCTATGGGGCCAAAATTCCCCCTAAGTTGTTATCGATGTATTGTCCATTGTCCCTAGCAGCTCTGGAGTTATGTAGGCAGGTGGTCGAGGAAGCCAAGATGAGACTAGTGAAGAAATATGGTAAAGTCCCCTGGCTCAATGTCCCTTATCGCTTTGGAGACTATATATTTGTTGGATACCCTACTCTGCTCAAAGGAATGTTTGATTTAGATACTATGGAATTCGATGAGATAACTTGGAGGTTTTATGATCCAAAAGGGATATACAATAAAATTATGGAAAAACGAGAGTATGCTCGAATACAACATCGAAAGGATGCTTATGAAGAAATATTATTGGAAGCTATGGAAAAAGGGATAAATTTATAGGTTGTATGGGATTTTTCCCTCCTAAATATAGGGGCAACACACAAATTCATGAAGCCTATGATTAATCTACCGAATTGATAAGGCTTCGAGAAATTTTAGTGGAATCTGTAGCACCTATTTTACCAGGAGCAGATCAAGCAATCAAATAAGATCCTTTATTGGAGATGATAGAAGAATAAGTTATTGATCAAATGGAGGTCATTGTAAATACTATAGATATAATAGAACAATAGGTCAAGCCTCTCGTAGATGATCATATCAGAATAGATGCAACACCAAGCACCGTTCAAGAAGTTTCCAAAAACCCAAGCATAGCTAAAGGAAAATAAATTGTGACAACACCTATTCAAAAACCTTCTCTCCTAGAACAGGATATAATTCCCATTTTTGACAGAGTATTAGTTGTAACAAGTGTGAAGAAATTGGCACCCATGGCCATCCCTACCTCTTTAAAAATAAAATGATAGGAGATTAAAGTTCCATCAATAATACGAATGAATATGAGAAGAACTGGTGGATTTGGGGGTCTGTTTCGAAGTCACCAAGTGAAGAATCAAATAGAGATAACCACTGCAAAAAATAAGAAGCCTAAATTGAATTTACCTTCTACAAAGGTTTTTTTAGAGAGGACAGATGAGTAGACTACCTTTACTGCTATAAATGAACAGGAATTACAAATAGTGGCAAGGATGGGAAATATAGGAGAACAACTTACATATGAAGCACGATTAAAAACATTTGTATCAGATATAGCAGAGGTAAGTCTTTCTACCTTGCAAGATCCACTTGTCTTCACAGTCAATGAGGATACCAGGGGCTCATCAGTACTAGGAAAAGAAGGTGAAATGGTCAAAGTTTTCAAGGCAATGCAAAATCAAACCATGGACCAACTGGTCAAGAAAATTGTAGAATTAAGAAATCAATTGAAAAAATAAGAGAAGGAAAAATCTGAAATGAGAGCATTAATAAATAAAAAATAGGAAGAATTGGCACAAAAGGACACTTCAAAGGCACAACCCCCTTCAGTGGTAAGGATTCAGAATCATGCATATTATCTAAATGCAATAAAGAAGGATATGTCAATGAAAGTATAAGTTCATGCCAAAGGGCTCACCAAAATATTTAGGTAGATTAGGGTGATTCATATAACTGCTTGATAAATACAAACAATAATACAGGAGAAGGAAGAAGACTTCGAATTCATTCATCCTACCCTTGATTTAATAGGAGACAATTTTGAAGAGTTGTAGGGTCAAGAGATAACAACAAATGATGGTAGTAAAATCTAGTTCAATTTTGAGTTCTTGAAAGCAACCATGTTTGGGGTAAACCAAGAAATGTGGATCAATATCGTAGCTAAAATGGATAATATGATAGAATATACGATAGGTAAAATGATGGATATTGGTCTATCCTTAGACAAATTATTGGAAGCCTCCAGTCTAGAAGAGTTACTCAAGCATACAATAGAAAAATTTGACTGTGAGTCAGATGATGAGTTAGAAATGACTAGACAATCTACCTTGTTGGTGAATACTATGGAGATGTTGCTCTTCCAATATGAGAAAAACAAGCCCATTCTAGCCATACAAAAAAATAGAATTTTGTAGGAAATGAACATGCTAAGGTTTGCTGCAACCTTTGACACAGAAGTTTGGAAACTAATCAGCAAACAAATACAATGGCTGCAACAAGGTCAAAAGGGGAAAAAGGTTGAAACATATAGTCAATAGTTGGGAATAAGTTCAACTCTTCCAATTAAATAAGGGACTTGTGCCAACAGAAAAATTCTCCAAAGCAGCAGAAGAGTCAAGTGCTCAAAGAGGGATAGTTCAAGAAAAATAGTTGAAAATGAAGTAATAGAAGAAAGAACAGACTCTCCCAATACCACCATCACTAGTTAAAATAAGCTATTGTTTAAAAGGTCAAAGAAGAGTGTACAACATAAAAAAAAAGATATAGTAGAAGCCAACTATACCAATTTTGAAGATCAAATCAGATGCTGACAAGTGTAAGGCTAGAACCAAACCAAAAATAACATAATCACGAACCAATAGCTATAAAAGGAAGCAGACAGGTTTAGAATTTGCATCAAGCAATTAGAGAATAACTTTTTTTCTAAGAGGTATACTTGAGTGCCCTTTAGAGTTGTGTTTTTGTATCTCCCTTTTGTGTCTTTTTCTCTTCTTCTTTTCTTCCTTTGTGGGTTTTGTGGTGCTCGGCGGTTTTTCTTCTTGGCGGTTCGTTCCATATTGGAACAAGAAGAGTAGGAGAGACTTGTTACATTATTTGAATAGAGTCTTCTTCATTGTATTGATGTATTTCTTTGAGAAAAATAGAGTTAAAAGGCATCCTGCCCACTCTACATGTAATATTTTATGAAATCAATACAATTTTGAATTTCATTCCTGTTATATCTTTGTCTTGGTATTATGTGTCACTGTGTAATGGATTACATTATTTGAATGCATTATATATGTTTCTTTCATTGTTCAAATTTTAGTTTTATTATGATATTCGAATAAGTCTAAGAGCACCAATTTTCTTTTCCCCCTTATCTCTATTCATGTCAAAATTGTTGTTAAATTGCTATAACAACCCAATGAATCTAGGCATCAGTTAACAAGTGGTTATTTTCTTGCTTGGTAATTTTAATACATATAGTGTTACATTAATCTGGAGTGTGTAATCAACGTTTTATCATAGAATTACCGTTGGGGTTTCCTTACCCGCTCTATAGTTTTCCTTTAGTAATAGTCATTTTTATCAGAACGAAGAGGCAGGTTGACCAGAGCCTATAATAGCTCATTGGTTTCAAATAAATTTTTGCAGTGTGACAATTAAATCCTATGGATGCAATAATTGGTTCTAACAATACTCACTTACACCTTATCACTCCACCTTTCAAAAACAACCATTAATATACATAAAGTATTTATCCAATAACACCTTAAAAACTCCCAACTAAAAATAATTTCAACTTCCACCAAAATAGCTCAAAAACTCTTTAATAAATTTTAATGGCAAAAAGAACTTGGCAAGAATCAAATCCTTTTTTCCTGAAATAACATAAATCACTTCTCAATAAAATACTCTTTCAAAAACCTTTTAACTCCAAATGGCACAAGAACAATTTCCAATAATTATTCACAAACCCTTATAACTTCTAACAACACAAATTAATTACCAAAATTAATTATTTCACAAACCCTTATAACTTCTAACAACACAAACAAATAATTCTCCACAAACCCTTATAACTCCTAGCAATACCTTAGCAAAAACTTTGGGCAGTGTAAAATTAATCAAAAATTACCTTTGCCATTAGTGGGATTCGACCCCACGATATCTGCTTCCATGAACGCTCTAGCCACGGTCTTGACCACCACATGCGCTAGACGCACATTTGAAAACACACAAGTACCTCGTGCTCTTTCTTCTACACCCAACGCTCAAATCAAATGCAATAAAAGGGCCTTCCCTTGGCACGTCCATGTGAATCGATCATGGGCTCTTCCTTTCCCAATTCCTTCTAAAAACGTGCATTGCCAATGGACCACCATGTCCTATGTGGATCAAACCATGCACTGTCCTCTTTTTGTATTCTTCCCTAGTACTAAGAAGACAAAGCTCTTTGTCTTCTTCCTCAATGATCACGATTGCACAAAATACCTTCAACCTTTGCGCATAAGAATTAATTCATCAAGGGATGGTTTTGAATGCCATTTTGACATTAATTTATACACGAAATCACCATACGAATTAGACGTCGGTGCTCCATATTATTTGATGATGTCAACGTATTCTAAAACCTTATAATTTATAAATTATTTAAATTCTAATAGAATTTAAATTTTATAAATTATATTTTAAAAACCTTTGACTTTAATAAAATTAAAGTCTTCCTTGGGATAAAATTTAAACCTACAACTTGTACTCCATTGATTTGATTTAAAATATTCTGCCACCATGGGTCTTAATAAAACCTTCATAAAATATTATTTTGCCAACTTATTCTTCAACTCTTTGCATTGTTCCTGGTGTTAATGATGGTGTGCTCCATGGTATTAATGATGACTTCATATGTTCACTTTGGCATCAATGATGACTTTTCACCTTGACATCAATGACAACTAAATGAGCTCAAAATATCCAAAAATATCCCTCTTTGTCATTGATGGCAACCCAAATTCTTTTAATTGAAAACTTGACCTTTCCTTTGTTTTGCTCCCCCCGGGACATTGCTCCACTGGCTCAATGCTCTCTCAAATACAAAATCTCTCCCCCTTACTCAAATATCTCCCCCTTTGACATCAATGGCAAAGGATCACCTTTGGGGCTTAGGGCTAAGAATGAGCCTCTTAGCTTAACCCCTCTCCCACCTATACTTGAGGTGGTTAATTCTATGGTGGGAGTATCACTACCAATTTTCCTCAAAGATACTCAAAGGTCTCCTTTGAAAGTGGCTTAGTGAAAATATCTGCTATATGTTCCTTTGTAGTAACATATTCCAACCTGACCTATTTATCTGTCACCTGTTCTCTCAAAAAATGGTACTTAATAGGAATGTGCTTTTTCCTGGAGTGCATTACTAGATTTTTTGAGATACTTATGGCACTAGTATTATCACATAGTATAGGAATGGGATGATCATGCTTTATCTTGAAATATTCTAGAGTTCTTTTCATCCATAAAACTTGTGTACAACTGGATACTACTGCAATGTATTCTGCTTTTGTTGTAGATAAATATACTAAAACTTGCTTCTTACTTAACCAAGAGACTAAACATTCTCCAAGAAAGAATGCTCCTCCACTTGTGCTTTTTCTTTCATCAATGCTACCGGCCCAATCTGCATTTGTATATGTTGTTAGTGTAAAACTATCACTTTTGGGATGCCAAAGCCCAAAGTCCATCATCCCTTTTAGATACCTGAAAATTATTTTTACTGTTGCCACATGTGTTTCCTTAGGTGCTACCTGAAATCTTACCACTAATCCTACTGACTGTACTATGTTTGGTATTATAGCTGTAACATACAATAAGCTGCCAATCATAGATCTATATAGTCTTTGATCTGCATCTGGAGATTCATCATCCTTTCTCAACTTGCATCCCATAACCATGGGAGTACTTACTGGTTTACAATATTCTAACATGAATTTCTTTAACATTTATTTTATATACTTGGCTTGTGAGAGAAACACTCCTCTTTCTAATTGTGAAATCTGAAGTCCAAGAAAAGAGGACAATTCACCAAGCATAGACATATCAAATTCATTTTGCATGTTCTTAGCAAATTATTTACACATCTTATCATTGTTTCCCCCAAATATTATGTCATCAACATAAACAACCACTATTAATAGATAACTCCCCTCATTTTTGATATATAAATTATTGTTTACTATTCCTTTTCTAAAGCCCTGTTCTGAAGATACTTATCCAATATTGAGTACCATGCTCTCAGTGCCTATTTTAAACCATACAATACCTTTTTCAATCTGCATACCTGATCCGGTTTATCTGCTAGTATGAATTCCTCTGGCTATTCGATATAAAATTCTTCTTCTAGAACCCCATTTAGAAATGTTGACTTGACATCCATCTGATATACCTTGAAGTTCTTGAAACTTGAGAAGGTTAAAAACATCCTTATAGCTTCAAGCCATGCAACTGGAGCAAAAGTATCATCAAATTCAATTCCTTCTACCTATGCATAACCTTTGCATACTAACCTTGATTTATTTCTGACCACTTGTCCATCTTAATTTAATTTGTTTCTTAAAATCCATTTTTTGCCAATCATATTTTTGTCCTTTTATCGTGGACCAAGTTCCCAAGTTTTGCTCTTCTCTATCTAATCCAATTCCTCATTCATTAAATTAATCCAAAATTCATACTAACTTGCCTAAGTGAAGTCTTTTGGCTCAGTCTTAGATAGCAAAGAAAACTTTTCTTGTTGATATGGTTTTATTATTCTTCTTCTTATTTGTCTTTCATCTGGATCCCCAATGATATGCTATTTTGGAAGATGTTTTTGTACATACCTGAATGGAGTTTTAGGAAGAAGTCTTAATGTTTCTTCTTCTTCTTTATATTATTCCTCACAAAATTCTTCTTGACAATATCCATCTTCTTGATACACAATTTTCTAAACTGGTTCCCTTGAATCTATATTTTCATCAATTGTTACATTTATACTTTCCACCATATTGCGTGTTCTTTTGTTGAAGCATCTGTAGTATTTAATCCTTGTAGAATAACCAAGAAAAATTCCCTCATCACATCTTGGATCAAACTTGCCTAAGTTTTGGTCTTCCCATCTTATGTAGAATTTACTTCCAAAAATTCTAAAGTGTTTTACAGTGGTAGGTCTTTCCTTCCAAATCTCATATGGATTCTTGTGATGATTTACCCTCATTTGAGCCCTAGTGATTATGTATAATTTTGTGTTTATAGATTCTCTCCAAAAACCATCTGATAGCTTAGATTCATTTAACATAGCTCTAGCCATATTTTTAATTGTCCTATTTTTTCTTTCAACTACCCCATTTTGTTGAGGAGTTCTTACTGTTGAGTACTCTCTCTTGATTCCATGTTGTTCACAAAACTCTGCAAATTCATTTGAAGTAAATTCTCCTCCTCTATCATATCTTAAACACTTAATCCTTTTGCCAGTTTCATTTTTAACAAATTCCTTAAATGCTTTGAATTTTTCAAAGGCCTCTGACTTCTATTTTAGGAAGGCTACCCAAACCATTCTGGAATAATCATCTATAAATAGTATAAAGTAGCTCTCATCCTGAATGCTTTGTGTCCTAGTGGGACCACATATATCAGTATGTATTAGACTCAATGGCTCAAATGACATATATCCTTTTGAATTGAATGTTGTCCTAGTTTGCTTTCCATGTTGACAGGGTGCACATATTGTGTTTTGAGGTCTTCTATTCCATAACCAAATCTCATCTTCTTGTGATAGAAAGCACTTTCCCATTTGATCTCATTGAGCATGTATAAGTTGTTTGGATTTCTTCTTGCATTGGCAATGGTTTTTCCAGTTTCTTATTTTATTATTTCACACCTATATGGATGGAAAGTAACCATGTATCCTTGATCACATAGTTGGATTATACTCAACATATTGTGTTTTAACCCTTTAACATACAAAACATTCTCAATTTTAGTTTTCCCATTATCTAAACTTAGAGTTCCTCTTCCACCAATCCTTTTTGATCCATTATCACCAAAACTTACTGATCCTCTATTTGTTTCTTTTAGTACAATGAATTTATATTTATCTCCTATCATATGACTAGAGCAACCACTATCAAGATACCATTGTTCTTATTTATCTTGAGCATGAAGGGATTTTTGTACTAACATTGATCTACCCTTAACATTTTCTTTTTCATCTTTCCTAGTTGCTGAAATTATTTTTCTAGACTTAGGAAGTATCATTTTACACCATCTAGCCTTGTGCCCAAAATTATTGCATTTGTAACATGTAACATCATCATCCATGAGAGGTGCAAAGGAATTGAAATTTCTATTGTATCTTGCATGATGAATACAGTGTATAGCTCTATGACCATATTTATTACAAGAAAAGAAATGACCATGGAAGGAATTATGTAACCTATTTGGATGTCTTGGAATTTTTGAAGAAGTCATCCTTTTCTTGTGATTAACTCTTATCCAGGGTTCTCCTTTGATTTCTTCCTTTCTTATATCCTTGTTTGAGATTTGTGCTTTCTATTTCTAATATTCTACATCTTATAGAACCTTGGTCCTTTCAACTTCATTCCTTAGGTGGACAATTTTTGCTTCCAATATTTCACTTTTTGTTTCCCTGATTCTCAGAATATTTGTCATGTCTTGCTCAATATTCTTTCCTTCTTCCACCCTAATATTGAGTTCTATGATATTTTGTATCAGTTCCATCCTTTCTTCTTCATCTTATTGAACTTGTTCCTTCAAGATTGAATTCTTCTCTTTAAGTCTTTCCAATTTTCTAAGAGCAGCAATTTTTTTTTCTTTTATGTCAAACATAGTCTCTTCTTCATTTTTAGAAGTCATGTGTGTTATTAATGGATCCATATCCAAGTTGTTATTCTTTTTACGGAGAGACCTGCTATGATACCAATTGAAGAACATGTGCTTATACTGAGAGGGGGGGTGAATAGTATAAGATAATTTTTTTTGCTTTTTAATCCAAATAATAGCATTAGAAATATTAAAGCAATAAACATCACATAAAGCATCACACATGAGAGACATGATTTTACATGGTTCACCCAATGCGAGCTACTCCACGGAGAAAATATTTCTTATAATTTTTTCTCAAATAATCTATTGGAAATCCTTTCTTTATTACAATTTTTATGGACCTCTGTCCAAAGGAGATGTTGATCCCCTAAATCAAGTTCATGGATATCTATCCATAGGAGAACTCCTCCTCTATTATGGTTGGTGATCCTCTATAAGACTACTACCTCCACTACACTAACTTGTGGATCTCTCTCCACTGAAGACTCTTGTTCCCACTCAGAAGAGATGTCCTCACTGCCCTGGTTGATGGATCTCTATCCACTAGAGACTACTGTCCTCTCTGCTCTATCATGTCCAAAGCTCTATCTCAAATCTGCACTAAACATAGTCCTTCAATATAACACAAATTTTCTCAACAAGTCCACACATAACTTGCTCAAATATGCTCAACAAGTCCACATAGAACTTGCTCAAATCTGCTCAATAATTCCACACAAAAATTGCTCAAATATTCTCAACAAGTCCATACAAAACTTGCTCAAATATACTCAACAAGTCCACATAGAACTTGCTCAAATATTCTTAACAAGTCCACACAAAACTTGCTCAAATATACTCAATAATTCCACATAGAACTTGCTCAAATATGCTCAATAAGTCCACACATAACTTGTCCAATATGTATTGTAAGCTTCAACAAAAGCTTACACAAAACTGTCCACAAGTCTTCTCAAAGACTTACCTCAAATCTCCAAAAATACTTTCAAACACTCTCTTAGAAACATAAGGAGAATTGTTAAATACTCAATATGCTTCAACTCAATGCTCAATCACTTTTCTCAACTCAATCCAGGATATAGAATAGTTTGTTTTATGTAACTTGAACAATCACTTCACACATCCACTTGACTAGGCTCAATAAACTCTACTCAACCAATCACTCAATGAAAACACCCCTTTCTCACAAACCCTAGTCCAAGCATATGACCATCAACTCAAAATGTTTCCAATAATGCTCAATCAACAAGTCTCACATAACAATGATACTCATGTTCTTCTCAAACCCTAGTTCAATTTCTTTACATAGCAACTCACTTCAACAACAATGCTTATAAAACAATCTTCACATAACAATGATACTCATGTTCTTCTCAAATCCTAGTTCAAGTTCTTTGCACAACCAATGGATTCAACAACAATGCTTATCAAACAAGATTTTAACAACAATTCCTTATTCTAAAAAACCTTGAAGCATTAACTCAAACACACTCAAAAGGAAACCCTAATCAAGTCCTTTTCACTCCAAGCTTATTTTTAGAAAACTAATCAATCAACTCAACTATGGAAGAATGTGCTTACGTTTTTATCGAAGATGAAGGGATCTCATAAATCTGTTATAGCCACAAACACTTCTATGCCAAGATCAAAGAGGTTAGAAGATAAATATTTCTCACAATATAATGTAAATACCCACTTACACATTATCACTCCACCTTTAAAAAAAAACCATCAATATACATAAAGTATTTATCCAATAACACCTTATAAAATCCCAACTAAAAATAATTTCAACTTCCACCAAAATAACTCAAAAACTCTTTCAATTTTAATGGCAAAAAGAACTTTGGCAAGAATCAAATCCTTTTTCCCTAAAATAACATAAATAACTTATCAATAAAATACTCTTTCAAAAACCTTTTAACTCCAAATGGCACAAGAATAATTTCCAATAATTCTTCACAAACCCTTATAACTCCTAACAACAAAAATTAATTACTAAAATTAATTCTTTCACAAACCCTTATAACTCCTAATGACACAAAAAAATAATTCTCCACAAACCCTTATAATTACTAGAAATACCCTAGCAAAAACTTTGGGTAATATAAAAATTTAATCAAAAATTACCTTTGCCACTAGTGGGATTCGACCCCACGATCTCTGCCTTCGTGAGTGCTCTAGATGTGGGCTTGACCATCGCGTGTGCTAGATGCACATTTGCAAATACACAAGAACCTTGTGCTCTTTCTTCTACACTCGGTGCTCAAATAGAATGCAAACAAAAAGGCCTTCTCTTGGCACGTCCACACGAATCGATCGTGGACTCTTCCTTTCCCAATGCCTTCGCAAAACATGTGCTACCAATGGACCACCGTGTCCTATGTGGCTCAAACCATGCACTGTCCTCTTTTTGTCTTCTTCCTTGGCACTAATAAGACAAAGCTCTTTGTCTTCTTCCTCAACGATCATAATTGCACAAAATACCCTCAACCTTTGTGCATAAGAATTAATTCGTCGAGGGATGGTTTTGAATTCCATTTTGGCATTAATTTATACATGAAATCACCATACGAATTAGACGTTAGTGCTCCATATTATTTGATGATGTCAGCATATTCTAAAACCTTATAATTTATAAATTATTTAAATTCTAATAGATTTAAATTTTATAAATTATATTTTAAAAACCTTTGACTTTAATAAAATTAAAGTCGTCCTTGGGATAAAATTTAAACCTACAACTTGTACTCCATTGATTTGATTTAAAATATT
>JAQPPZ010007197.1:0-84833 GCA_028583015.1 Wollemia nobilis | reverse complement strand
ATAGCTTGAGTTAAAGGAACAAAATTTAAATGTTTGGGTTAAAGGAACAATATTTAAGTGCTCTATTTAAAGGGACAATACCTAAGAGCTCAAGTTGAAGGACAAATAATAAAATATTCAAGGAACAAGAATGTAGCGCTTAGATAAAGGTGAAAGCTATGAATATCTCAGGATAAAAGAGATAGTAATAGTGTTATCTTTAGCAAGGACTAGAGGACTAAAAATGGACAATATTCTTGGATAATAATTTGAAAATATATGTAGCACTCATATTTAAACAATGAATACTATACTACACAAACGCAAAATTAGGAAACACACAAGGTAGTCTGAGCTACAACAAAGTTGGACAATCCAAAATTACAAGTTAGACAACATTCGATGATGGAGAATATTATATTATTTGGCACATGCCAATGTACCACCTTGGTACATCATTGTAAATATTATATTAGGGTTGTTTCTTATATTAGTGAGTGAATTAATATTTTATGTAATGTAATAATATGCAAGAAATGCACAAGTGTCATGTAAATATGAGTGCAAGTGTTATGAGTGTAAATGTGTACAATTGTCCATTATGTAAGAGTGAACATGTGTCCTTAGATTATAAATAGTTATGTGAAGAGTCAAGTACAAGTGTGCATACAACATCGTAACTTGTGTATGCAAGTGTCAAGTAGAGAATCCAAGAGTCATGAGGCTTAGCATATTAAAAGGAAGAGTTATGGCAACCAAAGAGTCATCCTAGAATGGCTATATATTACTCCATAGAGGATATATGAGATATATGAGAGATAAGAGTTATATTATCTACATAGAAATATACAATATTTACATAGTCTTATACATTATCTACAGAGTAATATCTTGAGATATTTGTAATAGAAAGAGGAGTAATACAATTTTACAGATATTTGAGAAACTAGTATTGTAAGTGGTAACTCAAGGTGTTCACAAGATGGTGTAGAACTATCTCATCTCTCCCTCCTTTGATGCCTTGTGTTTTAGTTTCCATATTTCCTTCTTGTTTACCTCTAGTTTTTTCGAGGTTTTTTCAGTTTTTTGTCGCCCTCGTGGCTTTCTTTGTAGTGGTTGTGGGATCCCGTTAAAACCCTCTTCTTTTAATAGTACCAAAAAAATCTAGTATTGTAAGTGATATTATTGTGTATATTTTAGGATTTACATTCATATTTCATTATATTGTTGAATGTTATACAAATTAGTTGGCTCATTTATCTTTGTTGCATTATCTTGATTGGATTATTTATATTGCAAATTTATTATACTCAATATTATGATTAAATTTTTGTAATAATTTATATTAAGTATAAGGCTTCAAAATCCATTAGTGGTATCAAAACCACAACAAGGTTACTTGCATAGGTTTTGAAAGTTACAAAATTTAAGGATATTACAATTGGGTAAGAAAAACTAGTGAAGTTCAAGATATTATCACTGGGTGTGAAAAACCAATGAAGTTAAGAATATTACCACTAGGTAAGAAAAAATAATATAGTTCATAATATTACCATTGGATAGGAAATACCACTGAATTTAAAGTAATTTTATTAAGTTAAATAAAATCCAATGAAGTTGATATTATTACCACTAGGTTGAAGAACAACCAGTTAAGATTAAGATTCATATTTTAGAAAGAACCAACTTAGATGAAAGTTGATCATTATCATTCTGCTTCAAATTTATCTAAGTAATTTGTTGTAGTAAAAATTAATCTTTAGAAGTTGAGAAGATTCTTGCAATAGATAGAGAAGACTTTCATATTTGATTGCTTGAAGGCCTAAGCTTTTCTCATGAAAATATTGGTTCAAGATGCAGTTAAGTCTTAAATATAGAGCTTAATAATTTTTTTAGGTCTCAAAGATAGACCTGAATAAGATAGATTGAGTTGATCTATTATAAGACAAATATTCAAAATAGAATGCAGTTTACATTATATTTTTAGGGATTGAATATAGACCTTGACATTGATAGATAAATGTGATTCCAAAAGAGAAGTCCCATTATAAATAGACAAAAGAGATATTTTAAAAAATCCCATTAAAGGCAAATTGATTAAGACCCAAGAAAGAGGTCCTATTGAATATTGAAGATCGGTCCTTAATCAAAAAATATACCATTAATATAACTTGCTCTATAGAGATAGAAAGCAAGCAAGTAAGCAAACTTGAAGGTAGAAAGAAGACTTCAAGATAACATAAAGTCTTGAGGATAACCCAAGAAAAGAAGATAGTAATTTTTTAGAATCAGAGAAGCTAGCATAAAAATGCAACATATTAGATTGATGCAAAGCATCACAAAAGACCACATGGATAGCAAGTTTTCAAATGTAAAGGATAGCAATCAAAAAATTCAGTCGAGCATCTAAAGCAAAGTTCTAGAAAAATCTAGTCATCTGAAGCATTAAGTATTGGAAAGCATAGTATTTAAGAAGTCAAGCACATGTCAATAGAAGATAAAATTCAAAAAAATAAGTAAATAAGATTTTTAAATAGAAGTATAAAGGATGGTTATACAAATCTAAGCACCTAAGAGCATCTAAGTGAAGCTAAAAGTGCCATAACAAAGATACAAGTGTTGAAGCTAAGTGTTGCAGTCACAAGGGCCAAGAAAGAAAACAAATAGTTAAGAGCTATCCATAGGTGAACACAAAATCATTGAACAACCACAAGTATTGAGAAGGAATCCATAAATCCAAAACCCATCCACAAGTGAGCAGGAGATCAAAGGACATGAAAACAAGAAGAAAGAGCCATGATAGTTGAAGAGTCAAATGTCAAGATAATATGTAGGAGTAAGAAAGAGACATAGGTCAAGGTAAGAGATAGAAAAGTAAAAGTCTTACTAAGGTATAAAAGACTAAAAGGCATAAAATGTTAGATGTATAAAATATAACATTAGAAGTAAGCAATTTCAATTCCTAGGACATTGAAAATGTGAAGAAGGTGATACATTATGATACTTGAAATCCAATTGTCAAATAGGAGGACCCCTCACCAAGATGCATTGAATGTAACTATATGAGGTTTAATTACAATTAAATAATTTGAAATGTTTGAGGAAGATAAAAGTGAAATGCCCACATAAGTGATTACAGAGGCACTTGCATGTACAACAAAATATTTTATTCATTTCCAATGTTTAGTGAAACATTCAAATTGAGTGGAAGATGTTGAGAGAAGTGAGCACCAAGAAAAATCACCATCAAAAGTCTATGTAAGGTAAATTAGGTTTTTGATTTATTTTTTTAAAGCTTAACCTACAATTTAGTGGAGTGATAAGGATAATTACTTGATATTTTATTTTTTTAATGTTTAAAAGTTTAATTTGGAATGAAAAGGTGAATTAATAGTTTAATTAAGGTTTTTAGAGTTTTTGGGATAACAAATTGAAATAGATATAAGGTTATTTTTGCATTTGAAGGTTTTTTTACTTTGTTATTTCTTGAAATTGAAAGGTCAAAGAATATTTACAAATTATTCAATTATGGAGAGATAAGAAAGCCTATTTCAAATTTAGAAATTTTAAATTTACAAACATTCTTATTTTTCTAGTTTCTAATTAATTAGGGATCCATAAGGAATTCAACATCATAGTTTTTTTTTTTTTTAACTTGAAAACTTAGAAAGGTTGAATCAATTAAACTTAAGGAGTCACAAGGATGTCTACTTCAAAGGAATAATTGAATTAAACAAATAGTGTTTTTAATACAAAAATATAGAGAAAATGTCATAAAATTTAGAATAAAAAATTTGCTTACAAAATCTAAAGGAAAGATAGATCTAGTCTCAAAATTGATCTATTGTCAAGCAATTGATGAAAATTTTGAGGTATTGGAATACTATATTCATTTAAGGATCAATAAAAATGAGAAGGATGGTATCTTTATACCTTTATATATTGGTAGTATACTATATATAGAATTTATTACACTCATGTTTTACAAAGAAAAAAACTTAAAACAAAAGGATTTGTTTGAATCCCTTTGGAATGAATTCAAAGTAAACAAATATGTTTGGGAAAAAATATTTCATTCTTAATGCAATATTAATAGTTCAAGTTCATATAACTCAAGATATTACCATGATGCCCTAACTTAATGTTCAAATTCCTTTCTACAAAAGAAGACATATGATATAAAGGACAAAGGTAAAGGGAAGATTATTTTACAAGAATCCAATGATAATATGATAGTTCCAGAAAGCATAAATACTATAAAGATGAATTCAAATGCAAGGTAAAGTTCAAATAAGAAGAAAAACCAGACCAAGATCAAATCCAACATCAAAGTCACATGAATGACAAAGACTATATTGAATACACAATTATTTAATAACTAAATAATGTAATACAAGGGGTATTGGAGAATATTACATTATTTTCTACATGCAAATGTACCACTTTGGTACATCATTGTAAATATTAGATTAAGGTTTTGTCTTATATTAATGAGTGATTTAATATTTCATGTAATGTAATAATGTGTAGAAAATGCACAAGTCTCATGTAAATATGAGTTCAAGTGTTATGCATGTAAATGTGCACAAGTTTCCATTATGTAAGAGTGCACATGTGTCCTTAGATTAGGAATATTTATGTGAAGAGTCAACTACAAATGTGCATACAAGATAGTGTTACGTGTATGCAAGGGTTATGAGGCTTGTCATATGGAAAGGAAGAGTTATGGTAATCAAAGTGTCATCCTAAAATGAGTATATATTACTCCATAGAGGATATATGAGACATATGAGAGAAGAGTTATATGAGATACATATCAATCTACAATATCTACATAGTGTTCTACATTGTCTATAGAGTCATTTCTATAAGATATTTGTAATAGAAAGAGGAGTAATACAAGTTTGCATACATTTGAGAAACTAGTATTGTAAGTGATATTATTGTGTATATTTTAGTCTTTACATTCATATTTCATTATATTTTTGAATGTTATACATATTATTTGGTTCATTTATATATGTTACATTATCTTTATTGGATTTATTATATTGCAACTTTATTATATCCGATCATGTGATTACTTTTATATGGTAATTTATATTAAGTATAAGGCTTCACAATCCATCACATGGAGCTTCTCAAGAAATAGTCTAAGTGGAATAGTGAGACAAGTTATGGATAATGAAAGCTACACATAGAGAGGATGATAGAACGATAATCCAAGTTGCATAGTAAGGAAGGCATAATGTTAAGGGAATAACAAGCCAAGCTACATAGTAAGGAAGGTAGAAGGATAAGCCAAGATATACAGTAATGAAGGTAGAATGTTAAGTGAATGGTAATCCAAACCACTTGTAATAAGGAAGGTAAAAATTTAAAGTGTACAACATATCTAGAAGAAAATGAAATGCTAAATTGGGTAGTATATAGTGGAAAGAAGAAATGTTTAGGAGGAAATTCAAATGTGGTACAATAACAATAAAGCATGTTAGCATCAGTTTGTAATATTTATTGCATGGAAAATTATGTAGGATTCTCAATGCCACTTTACCAAAGTAACACCACCTTGGCAGACATGGAGTTGAAATGATCTAACTATATTTCTTAGAAAAATGTATCAATGATTATTACACATTAAAAAGACTTCATGTGAGTTCATCAAGGAGCAACATTTGTATTGCAAGATCATGGAAGATACGTGTCAAAATAGAAGGGATTTAAGAAGCAAATGGACAACCACTTGAAGATAGAGTGTGAAGCATGTGGTTTAAAGATTATGTCATGCTAAGTTAATTATAATCAAGGTAATACAATGAAGCTAGAAGAAAGTATGTGAGTACAAGTGTGAATGTGGTAGAGATAAAAGTTTTTGAATTTGAATTCGCTAAGGTTTAATTTTTGGATCTATAAGGTTTTTATTAAATTTCTTGGAGTTATAGAGTTAAAAGCCTATATTTAATTAATTTGAGGAGTAATAAATGATTTATTAGAAATTAGAAATTAGTGGAGACTAATTAGGAATATAATATAAGGGTTATAAGGTTTCTTAATGATTGATTAGTTTGATTATTTATAATTGTTTCTTATTGGAGTTATAAGGTTTTTTTTTTAATGTGTCTACTAGTTTTCTAATTAAGAGTGAAGTGATAATTTATAAGAATTAGTGTGTTTAAAGATTTTAAAAAACTTTGTTTTTTATTTTTTTGAATATATTGAAAAGAAAATATTTGAAAATTTAGTTATTTGGGATTCAAAAGGTTTACAACTTCAAATTTAGAAAATACTAAATTTACAAAATTCATATCTTCTTATATTAGGGAGACATAAGGTAGTCTACATCAATTAAAAAAATATTCTTAACATTGATTACATATCATGGAAGAAATTGTTAAGAATGCATTTAATGAGGATAGCAAAGAAATGTTGCATGCACTTAAGTTTTATCCTCGAAACTTAAGAAATAAATTTGATGGAAGGAAAAAAATGTGTAATGGTTTAAAATAAATATTGTCTTTGTTTCTCAAGGAGGCAAAAGAAGGAAATTTTACATCACTTATAAGTTATCTTCATGAAAAAAATTTAGGATATGGCTATATTCTCAAAGCAATATTATGGTTTCTTAAGAAGAGTGTTTAATAATTTATCTCTCATTAATTAGTTTTGAGATTTTTCTAGAAAAAATACTAGTTGAGAGAAATGACATATAATCTAAAAGAAATATATGTTAGTTTAAACGAGGAACATTGTAATCAAAGTTATATTATTGTGATGATTTAATAACTCAATTATTAGAAGTTATATCATTAGGTATATCACAAATGAATATGCAAAAAAATAAAATAAGAAAGAAGAAGAGAAGGAATCGCCCGCGCCCCAATTCCCCCTTTTTTTGGGCCGGGGCCCGGGGGGGGGGAGGCACATAAAGGATAATAGGAAATAGAAGGTTTACAAAGCAACTTTAGATATTAATCTTAAAGAGGTAGATTGGATATGAGGACAAAGACTATGATTGAAGACTAAAGTCTTCAATAACCAAATAATGTAATATGGTGGGGTATTGGAGTATATTACATTAGTTGGGACATGATAATGTACCCCCATGGTACATTCATGGTACACCTTGTAAATATTTGACTAGAACAAAGTGTTAGATTAAAGTGTGAGTAAGTATTTAATGTAATGTAATAATATGCAAGAAATTCACAAGTATCATGTGAGTAAGTGTGCAAATGTGATATAGATGCAAGATTACATAGTGGCAAGGGCTTTGGCTTCTCTTTGAGAGGTCTAAGGTTAAAAACCCACTTAGTAAGAGGGGACCATGACTCCTCATAAAAACATGTGTAAACTCATTGAACAAAGTGTGCAAATGCGATGTGTGTATATGTGCACAAGTGTCCTTAGATTAGAGAGTGCTAAATGAAGAGTCATGTATGGATGTGCATACAAGATAGAGTCTATAGACACTAAAATTACATTAATATCATTAGAATGCCAAGACATGTTCTAATCAACACCATATGGTCCCATTGGGAAACCCTTATAGGTTAAATAGTGGTCCTAGCAACTTTTGGAATGTTCTACCCAACTTTTGGGATGTTTTGGGCCATGTAGGCATGGTCATCCCACCCTAGGACAACAATAATTCATGGCCATCCCACCCAAGGATGCCCACCAACAACCATCCCTAGGAGGTATGGCCATGGCCTTAGACCCTTACAAAGTTAAAGGTGAGACAAATGGAACCTAGATTCTGCCATTTACCCCACCCATTGAAGCATGTCAGTTTGAGGGTGCATAACTCTCATGCCAAGTTGCAAATTGGAGGTCCAAATTAGAGGTTCTTCCCCATCCAAAACATGGCAAGGTTTGGAAAAATTGTGGCACCTACCTCCTTTGCTAGGTAGAGATTATGAGGGAAATTGCCACAAAAAGGTTGAGATCACTCGCAAACCTCATTTTATATGTAGATATTCTCAGATAAAATGGCACAAAAAGGTGAAGGGAAATCTTAGTAGCACTTCATTGATATGTCCTAAAAATCCTCTCTATATTTTGAGTGGAAAATGAATCCAATTTGTAGCCAAAGGAAGCCTTTAGGCAATAAGGGATGTGAGGGCATGTAGGGCAAGAGGCGTCATTTGTCCAACAGGGTGGCATGCATTGGAGGGGGAAGAGAATCTCCCTATTTGGCCTCCCTCATGCAGTATTTCATAAGGATGCTACACCCTCTCACTTGCATGCTTGAATAGGTGGGGAAAATATCATTTTCTAGGTGCCATTTTTCCATATTTTGATTTTTTTGGGATCAAATTTCATTGACATCCCACCTAGGAATGATCACACACAACCATCCATAGGTTGGACAACCATGAACTGTGGTTGTTCCTGGGTGCAACGACCATGCCTACATGCCCCAAAACTTTCCAAAAGTTGGGTAAAAGCTCCCAAGAGTCATTAGGACCAATACTAAACCTCTATGGATTGCTCAAGGGGGCCATATGGTGTCAATTAACTAGTGCTTTCGATTGCCTAATCAGATTGACCAGATTTAAGTGTCTACACATAGCAACAGATGCATCAAATTTACCTCTACTAGTTGCATCATTTTTCTACTCTACAGTGGCGATCATGATGGGACCCCTATCCTATTTCATTTTTACAAGTTTTAACCTTGTTTCTGTCCTTTGAATGTTGCATATTTTGGACATTCTGGACTAAAACAATCCTTGATTTCCTAATTGGAACACCCAAGGATGGCCATAGTAGTTGTCCCACTCAGGGACAACCCCCAAATTTGTACCCATTCGACCCTAGAATGACCATAAAATAGAGGGTGTGCAACTCAACATTCTAGAAATAGTAACTTCTTAGGCTTTCAAGGTAAGTTTCTAAACCTTTACTTTACATTTTTACTATTTAGAAATTCTTAAATTTGGTATTTATTGTTCCCTTTGTTTTATTGAAAGGTAGATCTCAATTTTCTTTAATCGTAAGAATAAAAAAGAGAAGAAAAACATAAAAATAACTAAGTAGAAATGCATTTGTATGGTTTTCTTGCTTGCAACCTACCTAAAAGTTAGGTTGCCATATAGGATATACATTTTTTAGGTTCCATTATTCATGCAATACTTTTGAAAGTGAAACATTCTTTTTTGTATTTAGTGAAGATTCATTGAGTGCTATCTTGTTTTACTTTCTTTAAGTATAAAAGGAACCACACACACCACATTCCATTTAAACATTAGTGAGTTGGAATTCATCCCCAACCACTAATTGAGACCAATGATGGTGGGCTTCATCTCCATCCATTGGCTCACATGATTGATCAAACCTTGAAATCCTTTTAACATAAGAACATCATCCAACAATAGAAAAATACATGAGAAGTCTCTTTGCAAAACAACAAATCTAAATACACAAAATAATTTAGGTATTCACATATAAAACTTAAAGGATATAATCACATTGTTTTCTTGTGTGCTTCTTTGATATTTTTATTGTGTGTTTCTAAAATTTAAAAGAGATAATCATGTTTTCTACTTTGTGTGTTTCTTTATTGTTTAGGTAATTACTGTAAGATCCTACCATCTAGGACAAAACCCTAAAAAAAAGAGTTTTCTACTTTTTTATTTTGCATCCATTGAATCATAAATCCTTCATATTGAAGATATAACAAAAAAGTTATGTTGGTTTTATGATCACTCTATTTTTGAGTGATTTTAAAGCCAAAAATAGGGAAAAATTGCACTATAACAGTCATAAAAAGCCCTAGACAACCCTAAAAACTATAAAATTTGTTTTTTTGTCTTAGTTATATCCTTGTGCATCCCTCATAAAATTTTTGAGGCATGGCTCCACATTTTCCCAAAATACTTAAAATTTGGCATTTCTCCATGAGCCTCGGTTAGCCAAATATTCCAAAAATACAAATTTTGACTAGGAAGTCATTTTTTGGTTCCTAGACCATTATGATCAGCTCATCGTGCTTATCATTTTGATATACAACACCCATAACCTTTTTGGAAGTTAGAATTTTTTACTATGGTCGAGGGACCCCCCTTTTATGGATTTTGTCCAAATATGGTTGAAAATAAGACCTCAAATTCAAAGAGAGAATCATGCTCTATAACCAATGAATATCTACAAATAAGTATAGAGGATATGACCATCCCTAAATGGCATACCAATTTTTATCAAAACAACAATACCATTGCCAAGGGGTAAACCTTCGAGAATCCCTACTAGAGAAGCACCCATAAATCCTCTAGGAAAACTTCCTGACTTGGATACCTTGATGGAATTCTATGTAGTGAATAATTTTCCCACTGAGGGGTCTAGTAGATCAATATCATAGATTCACACCCAATTTTGATCTATACATAAATCAGAATATGAACATGAAAGTACACCATGGCCTATCCTATATGAGCAAACCACCTCGTTTGATCAAATAAATGACCCCCATACTCCTCATAGACAACACTCAATGTTCACACGCCATGCTTATGTGTATCCTACATATACAAAGCTTAAATTTAAATATGAATATGAGTCTTTACTTATATAAGAGGGAGAATACCCAAGTCATCGTCCTAATCCTCGTGAAGAGTAATTGGTGTGACCACATTATGGCTCTACATCATCGAACTATACAAAGTTTATTCATAAACTAGAGTATCAGGTCAGTGTAACATTTAGGGAGCATGGAAAATAATAAATAAATGCTACTAGGGGTGAATGACATGATAAACCCATCTATATTTCAAATACAAGGGCACACAAACCCCATGCAATTGAGCAACAAGATCATACTCATCAGGAACTTAGGCCAAATTTTAATAGACAAAAACATACGAATCAAATTCATTTGGATCAACAATAATTAAATTAATAATGGGTGGAATCACAACAATCACACCTACAAATGTTGTATCAATGAGAGATACAAGAACAACAAAATATACAAAAAGAGCAATTGAAAAATGTATTACATGAAGTGGTCATTACACCTAGCACCTATATTATGTAACAGTGTACAAGGCACCCAATATAGTCTCAAAATATTTCTCATCGACCACACAAAATTTGTGTTTAACATCAAATACCATTATCTGGTTATCATCAAGAACCTAATACTCCTCAATAGTACCAAGATCAATATGATGAGAATCATATGAAAAGTCACAATGGGAACATCAGGATCAAATAGATGCTTACCCTGAATCTAGTTGTGATGAGGTACATAATAATTATACTTATCATCCACCTCAACATCAAAAGTGGTCTCCTTTGTCTAATCAAGGGTGACAACAAGATAATCATATCATTTCATTAGAGCCATAAAAAGCACTATATGATTGGATAAATTCATTCAAAAAACAAGATCAAAATTTGGTTTATCTAAAACCTACACTAAATCAGCTTAGAAATCAGCCTTTTGCATCCATCAATGTCATCACTGACATACCCATCAAATTTCTAGATGCCTAAACTTCAAAAGTTCAAATATAATGATGACGTACGATATCATGTGAAAATATCATCCATATATGATTTAGTTTTCAATACAATGACCCCTTAATGTTGTGAATATTCCTTACAAATTTATTTGGGGATGCTTAATAATGGTTTAATCATCTCCCATATCATAGCATAAACACCTTTGAGCAATTGGTCAATGCATTTCTGAGATGTTTTGCCTTGATAACTAAGGAAATGATAAATTTGAGTGACATGTCTAGCGTTCATCAACTTGGTTCTAAGCCAGTTATGGAGTATGGCAAAAGGTGGAGGAAGGTGATGTCAAAACTACCTTTCACCCTATCCATAATGGAACTCACCCAAATGTTTACTAGAAGTTGTTCGAATCAGATTTTGCTTCTCTTACAATTACAAAAATATCAAACAATCAAGGAAGCCTTCACACATGATAATATAAATGAGGAAATCAAGGTCTAAGAAGGTGATGTTCAACTCCACAAAGAGGAAGAGCCAAAAAATAATATTAAAGGTGGTAACACACACTAAAATGTGGCCTCAATCAATCAAGTGGTTCTCAAACCGGGCTCCACCACCGTAATTACCAGTGCAACCTAATTACCAGGCTCAACCTCCATTGGTCAAAAATCATATGTAACAAAAGAAAAGACAAGGCCAAATGCATCAGCCACAATGACAATATACTTATTTTTTAGATCCCTTAGCATAGATATTTGATCAATTATGTGAAGCACAAAAAATCAATATTCCAGAGATCCGTTTGTTCAAACATAATAAGAGTAGATCCAAGGCACACGGGAAAAATGTATATTGTGTATACCATTGAAAAAGTGGTCATGAAATCCAAATATGTTATACCTTTAGATATTTAGTTCAGGATATGATCAAGAGGCAAGAGCTTCCAATGGGCAATCCTCTTGCTCCAAATAACAAACCAATAGGAGTCTTCCAATACCCCTTGCTCACACACAAAGTAAACACAACATCTACCAATAAATTTAGGTAATTTGATTAGGTGCATATTAATCAACCTCCCCAAGAGCTTGTGGGAATGATCAATTTTACAACAGAGAAATAGGAATATCAAAATCAATATACGCAACCTATGGCATCATCCAATGTTTCACCTTCGCTTGTCTCATCTCAATTTGATATTGGCATTGCATAAAATTACACATCACGGTAGGAGGGATCAGTTTCTACTACTCTCCCTAGCCAAGCCAATCACAATGCATCAAACACAATGCACATTGGGATCTTCAAGGTGTCACAAATTCCTCATCATCCACATCATGATCAATGAAGCAAAGTGAGACCTCCAAAGGTGTCACACATCCCTCACTTTCATTGACTGACACACACACTAGGGGTACCTAAGGTAGTCTACATTCTCGTTAAAAACATAAAAATAATAAAAAATAATAAAAAATCAAAATCCAAAAACATTCAAAATAATAAAAATTTCAAAAAAAATGGAAAAATACAAAATTCAAAAACATTTGTAAAGCACTCAAAATTCAAAAACAATTTAAAACACCAAAAATCCAAACAAATCAGAAAACATCAAAATTTCAAAAACAATTTAAAATATCAAAAATACAAAAAATAGTTACATATTGTATTGCATTATATGCATTCATTTAATTTCATTGCATTTAGGTATTTTCATCCATTGCACTTGCATTAGGATAGGTTGTATTTACAATATTACAAACGACACCACGTTTGTATCTTAATCATGCATCTTTTCATCATCATCATTCATTTCCCCTATGAGTAAATGTGTTTTTCAACACAAACCTTATGAGTTGCTATCAAGTATATACTAGGGTTTTTCATTTATTCAGCCATACCTAGTGATCTTCTCAAATTTTGTAGAAAGCTATCTTCAATTTAAGAATATGAGGTCTAGTTTTTATAGTACTTTGCATATATCAAAATCCCATCACTTTTTAAACATTAATAATCTTAGTTTGAAAAAGGAAAGAGGAACACCACAAACTGTTCTTTGTCATCTTAACTAAAAGGTTTTTACTTGCTCACCTTGTGATGCGCATGGTATAGGGTTTTTGTTATTGACAAAATGACAAGCTCCCCCCTACCCAAGGAAATCCCCTGCTTTCATCAAAATAAGCAAAATCCCAAATATAAAAAATTAAAAGTAAAATAAATAGTGATTTTCATCACTAACCAAATCCTTTTCTCAAAGAAAACAAAATACAAAATAAATAGTGATTTTCATCGCTAAGCATGACTAAGTATCCCATATCAATGTGAAGAAAAGAAGGGGGTGAAGAACTTGAATCCCTATAATGGCAAGTATTCTGAAAGCATCGAGTGATCCTCAATACAAAAATGGGTTTAATGAATCTCACCTGGCATTGGGGTAGTTATAATTAATTTACAAAGTGAGCTAGCTTTAGGTGGCTTGTATCGCCTATTGGTCTAATCCAACTAAGTCCAAACTTTGAATCATGATGAACATAAGGTGATCCTCATTATAGCAATGGGCTGAATGAATCCCATATGGCAATGAGATAGTCTCATGTATGATCTAATATATTCATCTGCACACACAGGGAGAATGAATATCTTGGTCTTCATAACAAAATATTTTATATTTAAATATTCTTATATAGTCATTATACAAAATTTGATTAATAAACTAGGGTATTTGAGTCTCAGTGAAAACCTCAAAAATTCCCTAATAGCAACAAATCATTACATGAATAATACACATTTTTCTTTATGAAATTTTATTTATTAAGTGGTTTTCATGAAATATGATAGATATCGGATAAATATCAACAATGATATTTAGATGACCACTAACTATTTTATGCATATCTTTTAATTTACAGAAGCTTATAGAGAAAGCCTACACATCTCACAATCATCTCATTTCACATATGGATTCTTAAATTATTAATTTTATGATAAGAGTTATCATTTTCATTCATGATTTTCTTATATTTTGTGGTGACATCCATCAGTTTGTCAAAACACATATTGATTGCATTCCTTATGTTTTAAGTTATTAAAGCATACATGTTCATTTACATTAGATCATCATCATGTAAATAATGCATTACGTACATTTCATTAACCATATTATATCAACATAACTAAAGTGCATAAACAATTAAAATAAATGAAACATGCATTTAACATTCACCATTTCATCCATATATGCATACATAGTAGAGCATATACACATCTAGATCACACCATCTAATACTATATTTATCATCTAGCTAGTGCATCTCATCAGTACATCGCATACATATAGCATATTGGCATCATCAATAGGCATTGCATCCATTAGTGCATCCATAAATCATAACACATAATGCACCTAATGGTCCAAAATTGCACAATTGCAAATCACACAAACATTTTTAAACATCAAATGAGGAATTATTGGTATCATACCTCCTCTAATAAGCACTCAAAACATTAAGCAATCAATATCAAAAATCCCCAAAGGTATCCATAAACCCTTTGATCACCCAAAATGCCCCAAAGGTATCCATAAACTATTTGGTCACCCAAAAATCCCCAAAGGTATCCATAAGCCCTTTGGTCACCCAAAAATCCCCAAAGGTATCCATAAGCCCTTTGGTCACCCAAAAATCCCAAAAGGTATCCATAAACCCTTTGGTCACCCAAAAATCCCTAAAGGTATCCATAAACCCTTTGGTCATCCAAAATGCCCCAACGACATCGACTAAGCCCATTGGTCATAATAACATGTATAATATAAATTAACAATTGATAACTTAATCAAGTTAATCACATTTGTCTTATGAATCATTATCAAAGACAATAATACACCCTCCTTGCTTGGGGCAAATAAAAAAAATATCAAAAGCAAATTCCAAAAAACTAGTAAGCTTGTCTCCTAATTGCCATCAAGGCTAGGATTTGACTTAAGCCTTGTATCCTAATCACCATAAAGGCTAGGATTTGACTCAAGCTTATCTCTTGATTGCCATCAAGGCTAGGATTTGACTTAAAAATTATCTCCTAATAACCATCAAGGTTAGGATTTTAGTCAAGCTTATCTCCTAATTGTAGCCAAGGCTAGGATGAGACTTAAGCTTATTTTCAAATATCCCAAAGATTACCAAAATCAAGTTCGTTAACTTATAGAAGGTAATTATTTTGAGATGTGCACCCTTTCCATGATTGGGGAATATAACATTGATGAGGTATTCATTTACTTTATTCTATGAAATATCATCAAAAATAAAAAATTCAAAACAATTAAAACACCATAAAAACAAAAGAAAAAACAAATAAAAGGGCTAAAAAACACCAAAAACATGTCAAAAATGATAAAATTCATAATGGGTAAAGCTAAAGGAACCCCAATAAATTCATATTTTTCAAGAAAATCAACACTTTTATCAGTGGTCATTTCCTCATTGACTCATTGCTTGAGGGGGTAGTCATAACCACAACATTCATAATCAAAATCAACAATCAAACACTCAATCATGCAAATTACATTCGTCCAATGAATCATTGACAAATACAATCATGCCCTTGGTTGGGGTAGAAAACAAAAAAAACTTTCAATTAAACAAATTCTTGGCATTATAGAACCATGAAGGAACACATGCTTCACTACTTCTTGACTAAAAAATTTCCACGATCATGTAAGCCTTACATTAGAGGTTGTACTTGAATCAAGTTCCTTAGCTCATCAAAAGCAAGGATTCAAGAACACATGCTCTTCCATGATTGGGGCATCTAAATTTGGTTAGGTTACTAAATAACCTTAATAATTTGACATTTTAGTCATCTATTTTTGCTTTGTGCTATGCTGCACACAACACATCCCAAAAGGGGCATCTATAAACACTAAAATTATGTCAATCCATTTAGATTTCCAGAAAATATTCTAATCGATACCATATGGCCCCTTTGGGAAACCCTATGAGGTTAAAAAGTGGTCCTAACCACTTTTAAGAGTTTCTACCCCTCTTTTGGGAAGTTTTGAGCCATGTAGGCATGGTCGTCCCACCTTGGGACGACCACAGTTCATGGTCATCCCACCCAAGGATGGCCACCAACTATCATTCTTGGGTAGGATGACCGTGGCCTTAGACCCTCAAAAAATAAAAGAAGGGAAAAATGGTACCCAACAACTACCATTTATCTTGACCATTCAAGCATACCAGTATGAGGGCGCATAACTCTCATGCCATGTTGTAAATTGGAAGACAAAAATGGAGATTCCTTCCCCTCCAATGCATGTCAAGCTTTGGATAAATGGTGATTCCTACCTTGTATGTCTTCACATGCCTATTTGACCATATTACCTCTTGGGCTATAAAGTTGATCCATTCAATCCAATCCAAGGATGTGTCTTTGCAATATTTCACCATGAAGTGCTACCGAGATTTATACCTAAAATGTTGTGCATTTTCCCTTGAGATCTCCATCAAGTGAAGGAGGTTTTCAAGTGATTCCAAAGCACACAATATTTTTACAAAAATGACCCATTTGAGTGAATCAAATTCTAAAATTTGATGATAATACCCATAGGAGTAATTTAGACCCAATCCTAGAGGAATTGGTGGCAAAAACCACCATATTTGGTGGTCATCCCACCCCAGGACGACCCTCAACTTGTGATATTCCTAAATGGTTCACCCTAGGATGGCCACAAATTAGAGCATGATTTCTATACTATATTTGCAAAGATCAATTCCAGATTAGATTATGTACCTTTTGTTAAAATTTGGTGAAATTTGGAGTTTTTTTTGCATATGTTATCTTGCTTTTTGTTTTTTGTAGTACTAAGTGGCACACCGCAAGATGGCCACAAACCTGTATGCAATTTTATTTCTATTTTTTATTAGATCATTTCTATAGAACATAAAATGAATGATCCTAAGCTTTTGTAGCATTTAGAGCAATTTTGAATAATCTATTACATATTTTATCTTTCATGCTCATTATTGCATGCACCTTCATTATTTTAGCATAATATGCACATGCTACTAATCAATTTTTGTTTCTTGTGTGTGGATCCATGTATCACAATGCATGAGGAAGGAGAAGCAAGTTAGAACATCAATAGAACATTGTGGTAGCATCGGAAGCCCACTCTTCAATCGTGAGCGCGAGGAAAACACTGCAAGCACACCTTGGATTTCTAAAAAGATTTGATACTTCGAGTACTGTAATGAAGTGTATCAATTGAGAGCCCTTAAGGGGATAATTGTAACCACATATTTGACAATTGCATTAATATAAAGAGAACCACCCATTTCTTTCATCTATTTGTCATTTTATGCTTACTTTAATGTCACTTTCATAGTGCTTAGATCAACATAGCAATAGATGCATCTCATTTACCTTTACTAGGTGCATCATTTTCTCTACTCTACAGGTTCTTATCAAATAAGTGACCCTATATACGAGATAATTACTGGTGAGGTTTGAGGTGGATTAGGGTTGATAGAATTATTAGTTGTTGGTGGATTTGGTTGGGTTGAAAATGTGAAGGGTGTTTGTGAAGTGGAAGGTGCAACTAATGAAGATGATGATTGGTTAGTGAGATGGTTATGTGCGATGGAAAAATTATATAAAGTGGATGGGGATTGACTTTTGTTGATGGATTGAGATGCAAAGTCCTAATTAGCTAAGTGTAAAGAATCTAGTGTGAGTGCTTTGGATGAGGCGGTGTTAGTTGGGGTATTTTGAAAAATAAGGGGTTGAATGGAGAGATGAGTGGATGGAAGCAATGGCTCATATGGATTGGATATCAATTTGCAATATTTGAAGAACTCGGTGTCAAATTGAATTCTATGGAATTTTCACTTGTGCGCATACTTTAAAAATTGGTGTAATATCAAGAGAACACACTTCATTTCCCTAATTTAGGGGTGTTCAAGATGTATGTTATATTGCATTGCTCATTCCAAGATATGAAAGAGTAAATGGATGGTCTTCACCCCCACTCTTATAGGTAAAACTACATTCCCCACAGTGGAACACAAAGTGTCATTGAAGGTCCACATGGTGAAGGTGGATATGGTAATTTGGGATAATGGAAGGTAGAGGTGTTTGATGGCTGGGGTGGTGATGATATTGATGGAGAAACCAATATCAATGAAAACTCTCTTAAATCATTTTCTATCAATATGAGCTACAATGTGCAATGAAGGATCAAGTAATTTTTATGATACACTATTTTCCTCAAAGTCATAGGATAATATTGAGGGTTCCATGCAATTTTGGACACTCCCCAAAAAAGTGTTGAAGGCATTAGGATCTTCATTTTGTAGTTTTATGGACTTTATAATTTCTATGAACACCTCATGATGTGAGGGAGATTGTTGTATGAGCTCATATATTGATAGTTTGGTTGATGCTATTACTAGGCTTTGTGTCAACCAACCTCTCAAGGTGATGATTGGTTGAGATGGATGATTTGTATTATGAATGGGTGGAGGTGGAATGGTTGGACGTAGTTGTATGGGTACATTAGGTTGTGCTACAAGAGCTGGTGTTGTTTGGGTTGTACTATTTTCTTGTATGCAATTTATTTTTCTCTTCCTTTAGGTGACTACAATTATAGACCCCATAAAATCTTGGTATAGTTATGACACATGATTAACTTGATTGGAAGAAACTATAGAAGTTGATTCTCCCACTTGTTGTTTATTTTCCTCGTGATGAGGTAATGGTGTTTGATATATGACAAGATTTTTATTTGGTTGGGCTAGGGGGTTATCAATCTTGATCTTTCCAATTTAAACTAGATATTGCACAATATTATTAAACCCATAACAAGTCTCAATTTCATGATTTTTCTACCAATGAAAGATGCAAAAAAGATGCTCTTTGTAGTTTCTAAGTTTTGGCTTATCTAGATATTTAGGCTTATTTTATGGCAATGTGAAAGCATGTGCATCATATAACTTCTATAAAATAGATGAATATGGTTTAGGTAATGGGGTGTAAATGTTTTTGGACCTGAATTGATATTGTTGCCTTTCTATAGGTTGATCTTGGTTTTGCATATGTTGTGGGAATGGAACTACTTGATAAATTTGTTATTGTGGTTTTTGTTGGGGTTGTTGTACTTGGACTTGGGCTTGTTGGATTTTTTGAGAAGGTTGACCTATGACTACTTGATTAACTTGAGCAACCTTAGACTGGTCATGGTTATTCCTCTTTTGATTCTTGTTATATCATTATTTATTTTTAGATTTGATCTCACCCTCTTGAATTTTGATCTCTTCTATTATTCAGGATTGGGCAAGTGCTTATTCAAATATTTTGTATTATTTTAGTTGTAATAACATGGAGATAGGCTTGACACAACTCCTTGTGAAAATTTGTATTAATTCCACCATAGGGAGGGAGAATGGTAGATTGGTCATGATTGCCCTCTAGCAGTTATACAAATCATAGAATGATTCATAATCATATTATCAAAAATTAAGAAAATGGGTCAATGTTATCTTATTTCTAATGTTCAGGTAGATAGCTCTAAGAATTGATCTACTAGTTGATAGAAAGTATAGATACTTTGATGCGGTAAATGGTTGTACAAATCTAGGGCATCTCCCCAAACGTCCAAGGAAAAGTGTGGAGAATGAATGCATCATTGTTTTTATCCTAAAGCATGAATTAATAAATCCAATCACATGCTCTCAAGGGTCGTCATCTCCCTTAAATTTTTCAAACTTTGATATTTGAAAGGTTAGAATATATGATGGTGATGGTATCGAAGCATGAATTGGATAATTGACTAGCTATCTTAGAGTAGATTTTTGTTATTGCATACCCCATATCTGCATCGCTAGACTAAAAATATGACTCCACAAAAATTAATACTTTGGATCCTCTAGAGGATTAAAACCCTGGTTGGTTTGCTACTTCTGATAGTAATGTGCACCATTGGTGGGGTTTGGATGATGTAAGATGTTAGCATGGAATGGATTATAGTATGGTTTCTAATGATGATTTTTTATGGTTATGAGGGGATGAGGGTATTTTGTCATGCTACTATGAAGAGTTAGCATACATTTGATGAAGTGGATTAGTGGTTATGGTTGTGGTTGGGGGATGCAACACCCAAGATGGATCTTGAGTGAAGAAGATATTTTGATGAGATGTTGATGGTTGGTTCTGATCTATCCTCTATGACTACTATTATGGGTCAGGATTAATTTTTCTATTAGCATTATTCATAATCAGTTGTTTTAACTATATGAATACTTACTGCATGGTAGTCACAGATGAAGATGGTATGGCCATGTATGTGGTATATGGTTTAGCCAATTGCATCACAACCATGGTAGTGTATGTAGGTGGAGGGTACATGGAAAAAGGTATTGTCGCTAGATAAGGCATGCTATGAGACATGGGATATATCAATGTAGTCAATGGAATTAATGTAGGGGCCTACAAAGCAACATTGAATTGTACTTCATAGAGGGGGTTAGTGTAGGTGATGTTTTGGTTTGGAAAGATGAAGGGTTGTTGTTTAGATGATGATAAATGATTATGGGCTAGGGTGGTAGCATTCGGTTCAAAAAGTAGATTTGTGAAGACTTGGGTGGACTACTATGGTTGTGAGAAGGTGGTTTCCTACTATAGTGGAGGAAAGGTACAAGGTAAAATGGTAAGTTGTGGTAATGATGGAATGACCATACTAGCTACATTTAGGTATAGTCTAATGACATCCATTTCCATATATGTGATACAAACATCTGATGGCATAGGTGGCTCACTCTTAGGAGTCTTAGGGATGGTCATATGAGTAGCCCTCTGCATAATATATATATCTGATATAGGGACACAACTAGAGGGACCAAATTTTAGGTTCATGGACATATTAGAGACTATACTAATTTTCCCTACCACCGAAGTGTTAGGGGACTGACAATAATGACATGGAGGATCCATGGAAGAAGGCAACTGACTCTGAATCTTGTCTAACTTTTTATCCTAGCTATAGATTGATACCATACGCTAAGGTGAGATGAAGTTTAGAACATAGAGGTGTGTGAATTTTTGATGGAAGCATAAATAAAAAAAAACATGCAAATCAAATAAAAAATAAGTTTTCTCCTAATTTTCCGTAAATTTTGAATTTTGGTTTTTGATTTTTTAATTTTGACTTTTTTTGAAAAGTTTTTGGTAAAAAAGAAAAATAATGTGTAAATTTTTAACCCTAAAATAATTCTATAGATTTCACCTAGATGCTCTCACACACTAACCCAATGATGAAGTCTAAGTTGTGAAACCCACCAAGACTTGGTGATGAAACCCAAATTTAATGAGGGATCCTAGGTTCTACCGACACTCATCCAGTTCAACGTGGGTAGCGATACACCATTTGAAGAGGAATGTGTACTATTTTTCATGGCCACAATGATTATTGGATCAGAATTGGAAAAATAATGGGATAATATTGTTTGGGGTTGGTGGTGAAGTCCAACCTTTACCAACATTCACATACCATTGTGTGAAGCCTTTTTTTATTATTTTGTATTGCAACCTAGCATGCAATTCTATTTATTTCCTAAATGTATATAGTAGAAACATACAATATTAGACAAAAATATATTGGGGACAAAATGGTTAATTCTAGGTAATATCTGTAGAGTTTCTAAAATACAAAGCCAATCATCGATGGGCGGTTAGGTCTGGTCAACCACGATTATGCAGTTAACCAACTGCACGTGCACATTTGGGAGTTCCCAACCATGGACCTGTGGTTCCAACTATATTTTATAAATATAAAGTAAAGAAGGCTTTGAAACCTAAATGTTTTTGGACTATTCCTAATTAGGATATGCAAATGATCTTCTAACTAAGGGTGAGTCAGCTTTTAGTATCTAGTAATGGGACCACTCTAGATTCAATAGCTCTCCAAGTACCTATCTCCTACACACATGACAAAGAATACAAGTGTTAGTAGAAAATTTATAAATATAGCTAAAAACCCTTGAACTAATATTTTAGAAAACATAGAAAATGAAACTAGATACCTTGCTAAAAATCAACCTACTGATTTGCGTTGTTGTGTTTTTTGGTTCTAAGCAACCATAGATGCATGGTTTTAGCTGGTCAACCAAGGATGGGCAGTGAGGAAACCATGAATGGTTGGTTTCATCTATGTAACCATAGATGATCGATTTAGGATGAATGATAGAAGGCTCAAAAATATGAATTGGGCCTTTAGATCTCTAGTTTTCTTGAGATGTATGCAAGTTCCTTGTGCGATTCCAATAGCTTGACGATGTATGTTATC
Organism: Wollemia nobilis; assembly: GCA_028583015.1. NCBI lineage: Eukaryota > Viridiplantae > Streptophyta > Pinopsida > Araucariales > Araucariaceae > Wollemia > Wollemia nobilis. The sequence goes on along the minus strand of JAQPPZ010007197.1, from coordinate 62,065 downwards.
ATATTCCTATTTGTGGATGGGGTAAAGTTGAATTTATAGGCTACATATATTTTTGGAGGGAAAATAATGTGGTAAGCTAAGGTTACTAAGTGGCACTTCAAGGCTACCAAATGGAAGGGGCAGTTAGAGTGAGTCACCTAAGGTGTCTCACTTAATTGGGGTGATGTAGTTGCAAGTGGCATGAAGTGTGAGGGATGTACCATGTGAAGGGATAATGGGGACATTAGTGTGTGAGATGTGGCAAGGGATGCTGGTGAGGTGGCTAGGACACATGTCTAGTCATTAGGTAAGGTATCCTAGGCAAATTTTCTAGATTTATAAAATTTGGAAAATACTTTTATTGTTTAGGATTTATATGCCTAAGTTTGGAATTAGGCATATATTTTATTATGTAGATTTATGTGGTGGGATGCAATATGTTATTTTGTGAATGCATAAATTTTGGTGTCTACATTCCTTAAGTGTCTTTAAATACTCTTGTGTCTTTCCATATAGGGACCAATAATATAGAAATACCTTGACGTTAATTGTGGATATTTTATTAAAAAGTATAAGACAATTCTTTGAAAAGTAGATGGAGCATTACATAATCCAAATGACATGTGGTTATAATCATATATTCTATTTTTCACTATAAAAGTGATTTTCAACTTATATTCTTCCATAATACTTATTTGGTTATAACCTGAGAATCCATCTAAAAATAAATAAATCTAATGACCGGTTACCTCCTTCAAAATAAAATACGTGAAGGGGATTGATAAGGTATATTTTATAGTCATGACATTTAAGCTTTAAAAATACACATAGATCTAGATTCTATTTGCCTCTCTTTTCAAGGTGAGATCACAATTAGTGATGCCCATTCACTTGTCATAACTTTAAACATTATACCAACATCTAATATTTTTTCAATTTTGACATTCACCAAGGCCACATATTTTGGATTCATTCTATATAGAAACCTCCTTATTGGTTGCATGCCTTCAGTTAGAAATATTATGTACATGTCTTTGTTATTACTCCCTTTAGATCCTTATATGTCCAAGAAAAGACATCCTTGTACTCAGCAAAAATCTTGAATGCTCCTAATTTTAGTACAGGATCCCAATCATCCCTATATTTAATCATTTTCTCTTTACCTTCTTCTCCAGGATAAACCTAAACCATTCCTGGTCCTTCATACTTAATGGATTTAGGTTCTTCTATCACTTTCAAGACATCAATAGTATAGGATGGCTTATTCTCAATTATTGCATCTCTCATCGTATATTATATAAAGTTATTTGGAAATGTCCACTTTAGTCATTCCTCATCCTTCTCTATTGTTTATTTATTTTTCCTGCTTTCCTCTCTATTGGGTTCTTTCTTTCTATTCTCTTGAATTTCATATTCTGCATTAATCCATAAACATTATGGGGAGAACATTTCATAATCCTTCAGCTACCAGTGCCATAAGTCTTTATCCTCATCACTTTCATCTTTAGTACATTCTTCTAGTTACAATACTCCTTCATCTGGTTTATACCTTGTTTCACCATTTAATAATGAACTTTTCGATTCATCTAAAGCTATGATATCTTGGCTTATTGTCTAGTTCATTAGGTTAATCATATTCTAATGTTTTCCTTTATTGAAGGTGAATTGTTCCTTCTCCTAGTTGTGGTTCACCTTTTTTGTTTTCAGCCAACCATGTCTAAGTAATACATAATGTATAGGTTTAAGCATAGCAATTACAACAAAATATAAAATAATATATTGTTTTGCTATGCACACTTTTTAGCTCATCAACACTACTTTTTTTTTATACCATATTGGTCAGCTCCATATAACCTAAAATTTGAATATCTTAACACTAGTTGGCCAATAATCCATCATGTTTTTTCTAGCATCATATTTAGACTCAATCCTCCATCCATAATTACTTGGTTTAGCTTATGGCCCAATATTTCCATGTGAACTAAAGCTGGATTTTCCCCTCCTTTAATCATTAGTATCATAGGATTGATAAATTGATCTTTCTTGATATTCGCTACTTGTTGGACTCCCTCCCTCTTCTTTGATTTTATCACTTCATTGACTATAGCATAAAATTTAGGTACTACACCAAATATATTTTATACTTTAGCTTCCAAAGTTGTATTGAGTACTTGTGTTACCATGTGTTCACTTATGCTTGCTTTTATTTTATGATCTTCATTTTATTCAAGTATTTCTCTTGGAATAGCCTTTCCTACTTTTATTTTTCCATTTTACTCTTAATAATTTCCTGAGATTCTTATCATTACTCTCTCTCCTTAGAAGGACTCAAATATTGCTCCATTTTTCTATCATGGGCTTTGATTACAGATAGAAATTCTTTTCCTTTTTCCATCTCATTACTATCTACCCCCATGTCAATCCAATTGACATTTTTTGTACCATGCACACTTAATTAATTTGGGTAGTTTACCTCTTTGTGGTTTTTTGATCCACACCATCAACACATTTGGGTAGAATTTCTATCATTGGGATTAATTGAATTTTGAGGCTTGGGGTATGTTTTTGCAAAATATCCTCATTCTTAATAATTTTGACATTGGGTGATTGGTATTCCCTTGGAGTCATACTATAGATCGCTCTATCCACCCTGTATTCCACCTTGATTACTATCCCTAAATATATCACTTGTTGCACCTTTTTCGTTTCTTGAGGTGTTTGGTTGTTCTTTTTGTTGTACTATCATAGTTTGATGTTCCACTCCTTTTAAATTGAATGGAAAATCTATCATTGGATGCCCTACAATATCACATATATTACATTATGTATTCTTTGGGTATTTGAAATTTATATGTTTTTTTATTTATAGTCTAAACACCAAATATCCTTTTCATTATTTCTCACTTCTCCTTTAACTTCTTTCATGATTTCAACAAATTCTCTTCTAAAGGAGTGTATGGTGCTTTGGAAATTTTCTGTCTTACTACTATTTATTTACCCTTGCTCTCAATTTTTATTGGTTTTTGGAGAGCCTCTTCATATGTGGTGGATGGTACTACTTTCATTTTATTTCTATATTTTCATATTTTTTTACATCTAAAAACCAATGTTTTATCATTCCATTTGCTTGTGGCATCTCCATTTTATCAACCAATTATTTCAAATTTTTTTTAACTTCTAACATCTTCATTTGGATTTTATTTAGTTGAAAAAACTTTAGTAATGATCTCTGTATGATCACATAGTGGTTGAAATTCATCTATAAATACATCTCTTAATACATTCCATTGCATAAATTATTGGGTACTCTCTCTATTTACATACCACTCCATAGCCATACCTCGTAAGGTGGCTAAAAACTATTGCAACAATTATGTTGGTTGTGATACTCCATTTACTCCCAAAATTGTAATGCAAGTACCTATGTGACATTCTATGCCTTCGTTTCCTTCCCTAGTTAAGGGTGGGCATTTTTTTTATCCACTCTATTGGCAACATTTGCCATTGGAACTCTTCCACTATTCACATCCCTTGATGATGACTCTTGTAGAGTTTTGTTCCACTTTCTCTTTGTTGTAGGTAGTTAAAAATATTTTTGAAGTACGTGTTCAAATAGTCTTCATTCGAATCCATGTATGTTACTACTTTACTACCTTCTTTGCAAGTACATAAGATGTAGTTCTAGTCTTCCTCCCTAAGAATCCATGCATGGTTGCTTTGGTATAAAACCTTTATCTTCTACAGCTATTGGCCAACTAATTTTTTATAGATCAGGTGTTACCATCTACTCCACACTTACAATTCTAGGTACATCCTCTACAATTTAATTTTTTACTTCATTCTATGTTATCAATAATAATGTTTCCCACCTTTCTCACTCTACTCTTGGAATCTCATCATCCAAGGGGTACATTCCACCTTCGATTGTGAAACTTCATCTTAAACTTGTGTTCTCTAGTTTTTCAATATTTCACTTCACCTAAGTGGTATTTGATTCCTTCTCCATTGGCCTTGTAGCCTAGAATTTATCATTCACATATTTGTTTTGTTACATTCAGTTCTTACTTGATCTGAAGTTGATCTAGGTACCAATGCAAAATGTAGAAAATAAAGAGTATCTTCTTGAGATGAGGGAATGATAGGTTTAATGGAGGGAGGAATGTGAAACTTTTCAAATGATCATTGTACCCAAACTATCAAATGGATTACTATTGGGATTGATATGGTAGTAGATAGATTAATCTAGATAGTTAGTGCTTGATATATGATAGATGGTTCTAGGTGACTAGGCTTAAACAAATGGTGTAGATAGGTAGGATAGATAGATAGCCTAGATGGATAACCTATATGATTTGCATTTTCGATAGATGGGTCTATAATGATATTAGCTAGATGGATATATTTATAAGGGTAGCTGCAAAATAAATAATTCTAGATGGCTAGCTACCATATAGATAGTGCACTAACTATTAATAGGTATGTTAGGGTGGATCCATCCTAGATGAATTATGCTTGAAATAGATAGCCAAATGGATGGCTTATGTTGTATTTCATTAGTCAACACCTATAATGAACTTCTACAACTTCCTGGGTGTTTACCTTGATACATGCTCCTAGAATCTACACAACAAAGATATAACACATGCAAACAATGTATGCACAAGATAACATAAACATCAATTGGTTCATGGTTCTAATACTTCAAGAATAAATTCAATATCACAATACCACATAACACATCAACTATTATCTTTAAAAATGAATGACATTACTTTGCATGAATATGGATAGGTTCCAAAAATGAGTAGGGAGTGTATCTATAGGATGGCCTTGGTGGTTACTATAACCAACCAGGCTCCAATTTTCCCAACTATCCATTTGTCACATTCCTTAGCTAATCCACCCAACACTAATTAGCTGATAGTTACAAATTAGTTTGGGGTATAACTAACAAGTCTAAGATACTAACTAATCAATACAAGCTACTAACTAATTAGTTCAAGCTGGTAATTAATCAGTCTCAAAAACATTCTAATAACTAATTTAAATATTTTATTGATATTATAATACTTTTATGAATCTGTCGATAATATTTATTTGATTACTAACTATACAATTGTTTAAAATATTATATTAAACATTATGTCATGTCAAAACTTCAAAATATTATGTAGACATTTTTTCAAACACTTCAAAATTATAATTTCTATCTAGAAATATTATCTATAGTTATGACTATCACTAATAGGTTCCGCCTTTGTAGATGTGATGTTGAATCTACTAACCACCTTTTCTTTTATTGTTCCTATATGCTTGAAGCCCTCTATATCCTTTTGAATACCCTAGGGATCTATTGGGTTGTTGCAAACTAGTTTTTCAATGCCTTTGATAAATGGTCTCCACACTTTGCTAGCCTGAGGTTGCATACCTTTTGATCATTTAGTCTCCCTCACCTGGTCTAGAGTATCTAGAAGAAGAGAAATAATAGGATATTTCAAGGAGCTTTTAGATATGCTAGTTGTAGAGGGGGAAAACTGCCCTACCATGTACGATTCCTTGAAAAGAGAGGAGACCTCGATCCGCTGGGAAGGAGTCCTTTTGTAGGGGTGAACCGTGGGGGTATGTTGTACTCTAAAATCAGTTAGCTAAACAAGTATTGGAGGGGGGGTTCACCAGGAACGATTTTAGGATTCGCTCCAAGTCCTTTTTGGGATACAAGAGAAGGAGACTCCTTAGGATATACAATAAAAGTTTTAATGTATTCACTTTAAACAAACAACTTAGGTTTGACCTTACTAATTTTAAACTAATAAGATAAATAATATTAACAAAAATTAAATGGAAATATAAACAAAGTGAAAATTAACTAACAGTACAAAATAAAATTAGGCTAACCTAATATGATTCTTTTCTTTGAATGAGGCTAACCTAGGGTTTTGTTTCAAGCAATTTTTAAAATAGAATTAACAAATTAATTAAAATAGAATTAATTAATTAAAACATAATTAACTAATTAAAACATAATTGCTTAATTAATTAAAACAAAATTAACTAATTAATTAAAATAGAATTAACTAATTAATTAAAACAAAATTAACTAATTAATTAAAACATAATTAACTAATTAATTAAAACAAAATTAACAAATTAATTAAAACATAATTAACTAATTAATTAAAACAAAAGTAATTAATTAATTAAAACGAAAGTAACTAATTAATTAAAACAAAATTATTAAATAATTAATTAAAACATAAATAACTAATGAATTAAAATAGAATTAACTAATTAATTAAAGATAAATATGCAGGAATTAACCTAAATGTAGACTATATGCTTTTTAATATTCATATGCCAAAGAATGTAGATCAGAAAAAAACTAGCAATAAGAACGAAATCACTTAACTCAAACCGATGGCTGATCTAAGATTTAATTCTCCTTGCCCTAGAAAAGTCAAAATAAACTTGTTCTTGTAAAGACAAATAATGGACTAGAAAAATGCTTGATTAGCGTTAGGGGGCCTGCTTAGGCCATTGTAAGAGATTCCTTGGAGGTGCATCAGTCAAGCCCCCTAGGTCCAATTAGATGACCTTTGCAAATAAAATCAGAAATTGACCTTTGGAGTTTAAACATAAAAAAATGTATAGAAATAGTAAAAATAGAAATAGAATATGTTACTATGTTAAAAATACGTAAATGTAAGTAACAAAATTGACATATCAGAAAATATGCCCCTAGGCGAAGCCCAGGATACGAAATAAAATGCAGAGAATATGATGGGCGACGTTTTACAGTAATCTACAGATGCAATGCATAGAAATAACAAAGAGATCCTAATTACTAAACACTTTTAATGATGATGCAAAGGCAGAAATAAAAATATAAGAAAAAAATACAGTTCCTGATGGGTGTTGAGGGAACAATGAGAAGAATATGAGAGCCTCCACAAAAGGCACTTCATCCGTTTACAAAACTCACACCAACGGATCCACCAAGCCGAAAAAAATCACGCAATGTAGATCAAATCCAGAAGCTGCACTTCGAGGGTTAGTAGCGAAAAACACAATGAAGAAGAAGCATTGAGAAAGAAGTAGAGAACAATCAGATCATAAACAAGAGTGTGTTGTTTGTGAGTTTGTGTTTGTAGTAGTGTTCATGTTCATGTTATTAAAAATTTATTTTGATCTTCCTTTTATAGGTAAAGAAATAGGTCAAATAAACTCAAAGCTAACGCCAATAAACCCTAGGGCAGGTTTAATAGGTGTTCCAAGTGGGCCAAAAATAATAAAAGAAATAAATAAAATAAAATAAAATAAATAAATTAGAAACAACAAAAATGTGCCCCATAAAAGTGGGACGCGACGTCATACTTGTTGGATCCCCATGTGTTTTTAATGTATTTAAAAGGGTCAAACGAAGTCAAAAAATGTCATATCATATACCGTTGGAAAGTTCTTTTTGATCTCGATATAAAGGTATAGGATTTAGAAGAAATGAAAAATATTTAGTAGGGTAAAAATTGTCTCAAATATGACCCTATGTTTTTAAGAAGAAAACAAGACATCTAAGGAAAATTATTCACCTTAGTGGGTCAATTTTCCATATCTAAATTTTACCCCCTCTTTGATGTATTTAAGTCCAAGTAAATACATCAAAGAAATATGTAGACTCCTATGGGCAAGAAATCAACAAACATAGAGAAGGGGTGTCCGGGTTTGGACAAAGGGGTGGTGCAAAAAGGGGTATCACGAAGGACACTCTAGACTATTGCACACAAGGCGAGACATTACTACCTCTAATGTCTCTATTGCTAGGGTACCCCCATGAGTTTCTAAAGGAAAAAAAACTTGCTTAATAAACTAAAAAAAAAGGGCAGAGAAAAAAAAAGAAGAAAAACACAAAAACACGAAGAACACAGTAGAGAAAGAGAAAAACACAAGAAAACAACAAAGCAAAGAAAGAGCAAAACATAGGAACATGAAGAATAAAGCAAGCAAGAAACAAAATAAATTTCACTAGGTACAATATGAACCTAATGCAACTAGCATGAAATGCATGGATGAATAGAAGAAGGGGAAAGAAAGAAGGAGGGGAGATAAAATAAGAATAAGAAGAAAAAGAAAGATCCAAATGTAAACCATTATAATAGGATAAAAATGAGCGATCTAAGTCATAGAACTAGCATAGATTGCAAGGAACCAGTGTAGTCAAATAGTATAGACCATAATAGAATTTAGACCCATTATGGGTGTAGCACTTGGAAAAAGTGTAAGAGAGTATGATCCGCTATGGATGGTTGCTCCCTTATTGATATCTATGAAGCGATTACCCACTAGGATGTATGTCAAGTCCTAATTTCAATGGCCAAAGAGCTTATCCTATAATGGGGTGTTGAGCCTATTGAGTCAAAAGAGAGTATGATCCAATAGAAGATAAGAATGTAGTACCCGCTAGGATGTATGAGAATCTTGTGTGGGGTGTATAACCCACTAGGATGTATGACAATCCTATGTGGGGTGTATAATATAATATAATATAATATTGCAAGTGTTAAAACATAATGAAGAGGGGTTGTAAGAAGAAGGGTAGATGAGATAGAAGAAGGATTAATGTAGAAGAAAATTAAATAAAAATCCCTAGGGGGGATCTTACTAGGCATTAGAGTCCTAGTGGGAAATGCAATGCATGTGAGCTATGAACTAACTAGGTGTCATCACATGCCATTATTGTAAAACCCCTAAAAGAAGCTATATGAACAAGAAACCATGCATAATCAGTCATACAAATATGACAAGCAATCATGCAAGTTTTTTTTTATATTTCAAGAAAACATGCAAGGATGACAGACAACAAATACAATATGAGCAATAAATACAAGATGTAGAAGAAGCATGGATGTAACTACATGATGCTTTTATTATTATGTTTATATGTTTATGTATTTATGTTCTGTTAAAGTTCTTTGATTAAGGAGATTTAAAATCTAAACAAAGCCTATATGCATTATATCTTTTATCAAAGAAAAGAAGCAATCTATGGAGTGTTGGGTGGAATATGTCCTTAAAATCACAAAGGAATATTTTTAAGGATTTTCGATCAACATCCATAGCTTGATAATAAACACATTTTCTAAGAGTACCATGATATTTGACATAAGAGATATCATAAACAAAATCACTAAGTTTATGTTTAGGAATAATATTTGAACAAACAAAATCAATCATATTGGAATGCATTATATTTGAAGGACATAAATCATTACTAGCACATTCATCCATTTACATCTTTTGATTTTCCATATATTCAGCATAAGTCATAAGATGATCATCATCCTCAAAAAATAAAGGTTGATTTTTATTAGGTATAAACCCTATACCACATATTCCTCGCCAAGTTTCAACATACAAGGGTTCTTGAATACCCTTCCATTGTGGTCCTAATCCTTTACCAACATAACCCATTATAGATAGGATCTGTTTAGGAAGGAGATAATTATTTGTGAGATAACATTGAGCAAAATATCCTTTGTCGGAATATGGGTTACTACCATGAATCTTTTCTTTAGAAGTAGTTCCACTAGAGACAAAAGTACACATGCCAATGTGTATAACATCACCCTTTTTATGAGGCAAGACCATAGTCCAGGGTGAAGGTGGTAGTTTGTCTAGATCCAAAAGAGGTTATTGAAAAAAATGATTATCATGATTAGAGAAAGGATGGTGAGTCGCATGTTATTCACTTATTTCTAAAATTTGAAGATGTTAAGAGATTTGAGATGAGGAACATGAGGGAGTTGTTGAAGAAATAGGACAAGAATAAGAATATAATTGGGCTAACTCAATATTTGAACAAAATTTAAATGGTCGAGGGTCACCCAGGATAGTCACAACCTGATCCTTAAATTCGTATTTAAGACATTGATGAAAATTACAAGGGACAACCTTCATTGCATGAATCCAAGGTCATCCAAAAAGAAGATTAAAATATGCAGGACAATGTACCACATAAAACAAAGTATCCAATATTTTTGGTCCAACTTTCAAAGGAAGAGATATGACACCACAAGCCTCTTGGAACTCATTGTTGAAATATTTGATAATGATATCAAACTTATTTAAATATTCCTCTTTTAATACAAATTTTTGGAAGAATCGATATGTACACAAATTAAGAGAGGAACCATTATCAATCAAGACTCTTTTAATAAGGGTGTCTCCAATAAGTGCGGTGATGTATAGTGATGAATCTCCATTAAATTTTGAGGAAGACTTATCATCATATGAGAATGAAACATGATGTATCCCAAAAGAACTTATGGTGTTAGTGATAGCATGGGGAGGAATTTCTGGGGAAACAAAATATTATTTTAAATTCCATTAAAGCATTTCTATGATCTAGAGAAGTCTGAATTAGTTCAAGCACTGATATCTTTGCTGGAGTATTAGCTAACTATTGTTGAAGATCAAATGAAACCTTTAGTTGTGGTTTCAACACTATAGATGGAATCCTTGTAGCTGAATGTTTTTTTTGAATTTTTATTGGAAATGAACTAGGTTGAGATGTAGAAATCTGACATTGTTGATTATAAACTTGTTTTCTTGTAGTTACCCCAACCATATGCAGAGTCACCTTGGTGAGCTACTTGGTTGGCTATTTGTTGATCATGTTTTTGTAGGATATCCTTGAATATCCCCACGTCTTGATTTGTAGATGGATTTGATTACTTGTGGCTTGCAAATTTCCTAAGTTAATACGCTCAACATCAATCAAATCCTGAACCACATGTTTTAACTTCTTGCAAGTATTTGTCAAGTGACCTTCTACTCTATGATAAGCACAATGTTGACCTGACTTGTACCAGGGGCTAAAGTATTTGGCTGTTTAATAGGAGGTAACTCAATTGCCTTAACATTGAATAATTGTTTTAAGACTACTTACATGGGTATACTAAGTCTTGTGAAATTCCTTTGAGGAGGTTTTTGAAGCACTATATTTTGTAGGTTGTTGTTGAAATTGTTAACAGGCCTACTATCATTATCACCTCATGTATGTCTACTCTTATGTTGAGAATTTGTAAACTTTTCTTCTATATACTTAAGATGACCTATTTTAATAAGTGCTTGTTCCGCTTTTTTGTTTAAGTCAATAGCTTGATCTAAATATGTAATAGTAGAAGTCTCTAATGCATATGATAGTTGTTCTTGCAAGTTACCAATAAATATATCAATCATATCTCTTTGTGACACGTTGTCTTAACTTTCCAACTAAACTTCTCCAATGAGCTAAAAAGTCTATAAATATTTCTTTATTGTTTTGTTTTAAGCAATAAAAATCTCTCATAGTCATTTCCTTCTCAATGTAAGCACTACACTGATGAACAAACATTTCAGATGTCTTTTCAAAACTTTTCAAAGAATAGTTTTTTTTTTTTTGTGTGGAAAACATCCCAAAAGGGATGCCACTTTTGGGTAAGACCCAAGGAGGCAAGGGCATCCATTCCACAAAAAATGCCCAAGAATCGGACCTAGACTACCACCTTTGACATACTCAAGGAGCAAACAAACACACAAAACCAATTTAAAAATATGTAAATAACAACAAAAATAATAAAATAAAATAAAAAACATGCTCCTTGAGTGTGTCAAAAACAAAATCACAACCAATAACGTACAATAATATAAAAGAAACCACAACACAAACCACATATAAAAACACAAGAACCACATAAAAAAACACAAACAAGACAAAAACAATAGAACACTACAAAGACATTACCTAAAAAAAACATGAAAAATAAACACAACCAAAACTTAAAAAAATAAAATAAAATAAAATAAAAATAAAAATAAAAGACAACCAACAACAGACAATAAACAAAAACAAAAAACATAGAAAACACTCACACATAAAAACATGAAATAACACAAACAAAGAGAAACCCAAGAACAAGAATAAAAAAAACACAAGAGCAATAACAAAAAAAAAAAAACAAAAACAACAAAAACACAAGAACAACAAAAAAAACATAAAGAACACAAAAACAAAACAAAACAAAACAAAAGAACCCACCCTCCTTAAAAAACTAAAAAAAAAAAAAAAAAAAAAAAATGATCAAAATAATGACCTATCTAGACTAGAAGACTATTAGCGCAAGAATCAACAGAGGAAACAAAATATGGAATGGAATGATCTAGGGAACTAAAAAAAATTAAATGAACCAAAGAGAAGCAAAAAAAAAAAACAAGAAGAAACTAGGTACCTTCAGAACTAGAGCCATCCAAAGAAATGATAGAAAGAAGAGCTTCCCTAATTTGAGAAGCCCACCATATAGGAGGGTGGCCATAACAAGTAAGATCACATTTTTCCAAAGCCCAATTAGCTAAAGCATCAACACTCTTGTTTTGATCTCTGACAACATGATTGTAATCAACTTTTAAAAATCCCATCTGGATTAACTAATGAATAAACATTTCAGATGTCTTTTCAAAACTTGTCAAAGAATAGTTGGGTAACCAATAATACAACTGTAATGCAACTCCACCAAGACTCTTCAAAAATATTTTCAATAGAAGCATATCATCATAAAAAATATCATGGCAAGCTATGCTGAAACATTTGAGATGCTCTATTGGATCCTCTATCCCATTATAGATTGGTAATACTAGCATAGGAAATGCTTTGGATAAGGTATTGCAACAACAATAGGATCCAAAAATTAACTACACATGTCCTTATAGCTATAAGTAAACCCTGAAGGTTGCATCATATTAATCCTTGAAACTAACTGATTCACCACATTTGCTAAACTTTTCACATCTAAATTACCACTATGTATTTTCCCTAGACTTCATAAAGGAAGGGTGTAAGTTTTAAGTCCAAATGTTTGATTTATTTTAGACATATTTTGATTATATGTGGTACATAATGGATAGCTAAAATTTTGTGGAATAGAAGCAATAGTGTTGATATAAGAGGATGGAGAAGGAAATTGAAAACAATTGGTCATACCATTACTAGTTAAAGGGACTTGTGGATTCCTTTCAACATTAGTGGTATTAGTAGTGGAATGAGTTAATTGATTCCTTAGATTATTATGATGCATATATTGAGATGTAGGAGTATTATGTTCAGCCACAAAAAATTTATTAGGAGGAGGAGGAGTAGAATTTCTCTCAAGATGGAATTCCTTCTCAATATACTCCACTAATTTATCCTTATGAGCTTTCATAAATTCCCAAATATGATAAAATGATAAAAATACATGACTACCATTAGGACCATTAAAAGGATCAGGATTGATTTCAGTTTCTACCTCTTCTTGTTCTTCTAGATCTATGTTAGGATCTTCCTTATCAATATGGTCATCTTCCAAAGGAACATAATCAGACTCTAGTTGTCTTATCTGACTTCTAAGGAAAGGAGCCATTAGAATTAGTGAAAAAAAATAGGGGAAAATACTAACCAAAAATAGAATTTTTATTTATTAAAGTTATTTCAAATAAAATTAATGATCTTGTTTTAAGTTTTCAAAAGAAAAGGAGGTGTTCACATCGGGTTCACCAAAGATGTAGAGGGGGAAAAATGCCCTACCACGTACGATTCCCTGAAAAGAGAGGAAACCTGGATCCATTGGGAAGGAGTCCTTTTGTAGGGGTGAACCGTGGGAGTATGTTGTACTCTAAACTTGGTTAGATAAACAAGTATTGGGGGGGGGGTTCACTAGGAACGGTTTTAGGACTCACTCCAAGTCCTTTTTAGGATACAAGAGAAGGAGACTCCTCGGGATATAAAAGAAAAGTTTTAATGTATTCACATTAAATGAACAAATTAGGTTTGGCCTTACTAATTTTAAACTAAGAAGACAAATAATAATATTAACAAAAATTAAATGGAAATATAAACAAAGCGAAAATTAACTAATAGTACAAAATAAAATGGAATGCAAATAAATATAGAATACAAGAAATGCAAAATACAAGAGCTAACCTAATATGATTCTTTTCTTTGAATGAGGCTAACCTAGGGTTTTATTTCAAGTAGTTTTTAAAACAAAATTAACAAATTAATTAAAACAAAATTAATTAATTAAAACATAATTAACTAATTAAAACAAAATTGCTTAATTAATTAAAACAGAATTAACTAATTAATTAAAATAGAAGTAACTAATTAATTAAAGTAGAATTAACATAATTAACTAATTAACTAAAACAGAATTAACTAATTAATTAAAATAGAATTAACTAGTTAATTAAAACATAAATAACATAATTAAATAACCCAGGTGTTGTAGGTGAGTTGGAGACAAGAGGGCAATCCTCCATGGGAGGTCCCAAGTTCAAATCTCCACCTACCAAAAAGCTGAATTGGGTATCCAAAATCCAATTGATAATGTTGGTGCGGGTAGGGTTGGGTGCGACTCCCGGGTGACTTTGACGGTGTAGAACCCCGTGTTTGTGGTCTCTTAGACCAAGGCGGCCTTGCAAAGGGTTTTTCGTTAAAAAACAAACATAATTAACTAATTAATTAAAAAAAAATCAACAAATTAATTAAAACATAATTAACTAATTAATTAAAATAGAATTAACAGAAATAACTAATTAATTAAAACAGAATTAACAGAAATAACTAATTAATTGAAACAGAATTAACTAATTAATTAAAATAGAATTAATTAAAGATAAATATGCAGGAATTAGCCTAAATGTAAACTATATGCTTTTTAATATTCAGATGCCTAATAATGTAGATAAAAAAAAACCAGCAATAAGAACAAAATCACTTAACTCAAATTGATGGTTGATCCAAGCTTTAATTCTCCTTGCCCTAGTGAATTCAAAATAAACTTGTTCCTGCAAAGATAAATAATGGACTAAATTTTTTTTTGATTAACGTTAGGGGGCCTGCTTAGGCCATTTTAAGAGAGTCTTTGGAAGCGCAACAATCAAGCCCCATAGGTCCAATTAGATGACCTTTGCAAATAAAATTAAAAATTTAGCTTTGGAGTTTAAACATCAAAAAAATGTACAAAAATAGTAAAAACTGAAATAAAATATGCTGCTATGTTAAAAATACGTAAATAGAAGTAACAAAATTGAAAGATCATAAAACTTGCCCCTAGGCGAAGCCTAGGATGTGAAATAACATGCAGATAATATGATGAGTGACGTTTTATAGTAATCTACAGATGCAATGCATAGAAATAACAAAGAGATCCTAATTACTAAATGCTTTTAATGATGATGCAAAGATGGAAATAAAAATATAAGAAACAAAATACAGTGCTTGAAGGATGTTGAGGGAACAACGAGAAGAAGATGAGAGCCTCCATAAAAGGCACTTCGTCTTTTCATGAAGCTCACACCAATGGATCCATCAAGCCAAAAACAAATCACGCAATGTAGATCAAATCCAGAAGCTGCACTTCGAGGTTTAGTAGCAAAATATACAATAAATATGAAGCAATGAGAAAGCAAAAGAGAACAATCAGATTGTAAGAAAGAGCATTCCGTTCGTGAGTTCGTGTTTGTAGAATTGTTCATATTCATGTTATTAAAAATTGATTTTGATCTTCCTTTTATAGGCAAAGAAATAGGTCAAATAAACTCACAGTCGATGCCAATAAACCCTAGGGTAGGTTTAACAGGTGGTCCAAGTGGGCCAAAAATAATAAAATAAATAAATAAAATAAAATAAAATAAATTAAATTAGAAACAACAAAAACATGCCCCATAAAAGTGGGACACGACATCACACATGTTGGACCCCCATGCGGTTTTAATGCATTTAAAAGGGTCAAACGAAGTCAAAATAGGTCATATCATATACCATTGGAAATCTCTTTTCAAGCCAGATATAAAGGTATAGGATTTAGAAGAAATGGAGAATATTTATTTGGGTAAATTTTGGCTCAAATATAACCCTATGTTTTTAAGGATAAAACAATACATCTAAGGAAAATTATTCACCTTAGTGGGTCAATTTTCCATGTCTACACTAGTTTCATTTAGGCTAAAGTCTTTCTAGAAATTTTTAAGAATGTGTTTGTTTTATCTCTGGATGATTTTATTGGCCTAGAGATTGAATACCTCATTGTAGCCAATATTGGTTTGCAATAAGCTATAAGAGGAATAATTTAAAACTTGGAGAACACCAGAGCTTTAACCAAGTGGATATCACCCCCTTGAATGGATTAAATTTAACTTTTATGGTTCTTCTAAATGAAACCTTAGGAAAGCTGGTGAAGGTGTGTTTTGAAAAGGGAGATATCATTTTAGCCTTTGCTAAAAATTTTTGGTCCAAGAACTAACACTTTGTGAAAACCAAAGAATTCTTCCAAGGGGAAGTGCTTCTTCCTTTGATTGGTTGTAGGACAATTTTTATTGAAAGTGACTCATTAAGAATTGTCAATATGATCTTTGGATTGCAAATCCCTACCTAGAATATTGCCAAAATTATTTAGTAAGTTAATTGGATTCTCCATGGCATGAAAAGTATTCAGGTGAGATATATGTATAGGGAAGGTAACAAGGTGTCTAACTTCCTTTCCAGCATAGGTTTGCTTCAATCTGAGCTATCCATTTGGAGGGATACTATCCCACATGGACTAATCTAGATCAATGAATGATGGGTGACCTGCCAGTGTTCTTGATGACTTTGCATAGGTTACTTACCTTCATGTTGAATGGCCAGTTATTTCCTCACTCTTTTGGGTTCTACTTGATTGGTAGTGAGAGTTGTAGGAAGAATTCTTTGGTTTTTTTTTTAATCTATTTTGTAAGGTATTGTCTATCCCTTTATTAAATTGCTAAGTGGATCTGATGTGGTATCCTTTTTCCACCTAGATATTAATTTGGATGGTCTCTCTTAGAAAACATGATGACATTCTAAGTGGTTCTCAATCTAAGATATTTATTAGGTTTGTGTGATAGGTTGGTTGGCACTAATATGTTTTTTGATACTTTAGGAGATTGAGGAGCTAAATGTTGTCTTACACTAGGACTAGTGGGAGGTCATAATGTTTTATTTGCATAAGTTTTTTGAGTTCGATGAGAATCTCTTTTGCTCCCCTCCCTAATTGATTCCTATTTGTTCTTCTATAGTCATGGGTTGTAGTTGGTGTCTCCTAGTTGGGTGGTTGTTTTTTGGGTCTCTTTTGTATCCTCTTCTCTTGTGGTTGTTTGGTTTATTTTCATTTAATGGTAGGGCCATGTGTTTGTATAGCGACCTATTGCCATTTTCTATATCTTTTGGTTGTAGTAGTTTTCCCTTTATAAAATTGTAAAACATTTGAGGATCCTTTCAAAATCCCTCCTTTAACTAATTTAAAAAAACATTTATATTATTAATAAATTGAATTTATTTTTAATATAATTTTGTTTTAGATGTTCATATTCAATCTAATTATTATATTATATTCTTCTTAACTTGAAGAGTGGAAACTTTATAGGTAAGTGAGGGGAGAGTGAGTATTTTAATATAAAAAACCAAGGTGCTAATAACATAATGAACTTTATATTTTTCAATTAATATAAGCTCATATGGGTTAATGCATTCATATTCATCAATAGCATGTCAAATGAATCTAATAGATATCCCAACTATGGATAGATCCATGACCTAGAAAAATAGAAGAAATGAAGGAGATAAAGTCAAATCTACATACCAAGCATCAAGTGAGGGTCATGGATAGGATTTATTCAGATTATTTTCCATTAAGTCTTACCATAGAATAATATAATCATAAAGTTGTAGTAGCATTAAATTTGAGCTATGGTGGCTAAAATATGAGGATTTTAGGACCACATAGAGTGGTGGGAATTAGGGAAACTAAGATTTGGGACATCCCAATTCAAACTTCACAAAAAACTAAAATATGTTAGGACCTAACTAAAGGAGTGTAGAAAACATAATAAGGAACTCATTAGAATCTAAAAGAATGAAATCAAGGATCAGAAGGAGAAGATTGCTTAGGAGATAAGACAAGGAACTATTACAAAAGATTTTTTGCAATGTGAGGTATAAATTATTAGGAGAGAGGAATCTTTAGAGGAACAAGAAGAGATATATTGGAGGTAAATATCTAGAGTTACATGGTTAAAGAAGGGGTATCAAAACATAGTTGTATTTCATAAGATAAAAAAAACTAGAAGATCACAAAATAGAATTACAGGTCTTTCAGATATGATGGGTAAGGTAAAAACCACTAGAAGTGAAATGAAAACTATACCAAATTAGTTCTTCCATGCTCTTTTTAGTAGAAATGAAAATTTGAATGCAATATGGCAAGAAAAGATACTAGAGAAAATTATGCAATTAGTCAAACCAAAACATAATAAATTTTAATGGAGGAAAATTGTCTAGAAGAAATGTTGCAGATCATACAAAAAATACAAACAAAAAGAGGTTTCTATGGAGGTTAACATTTTATCATGGTTGATTAACCATAGAAAATGCTTGACATATGATAATATAATAAAAAGAGGTTTCTATGGTTCTTCCAAATGTGCTATGTGTGTAAAAACAAAGGAGACCTTGAATCACCTATTTTTGGGTGTTATTTTTCTAAAAACATATGGATGGGTTGGTTGAGGCAAATGAGATAGCACCGAAATTTTTTTGAAAGTAAGGAAATATTTTATGAGATATATAAATAGTGTAGATTTAAGAGTAAAAGAATGAAAATGGCATGGAAGCTAAGTCCTAGCTTCATATGGTGGTCGTTATGGCTAGAATGAAATGCACACATATTTAGATCATAGCACATGACAAGGGAGCTAGTATGGGAGAGAATTATGAGTAAGATAATGGAAACATTATCTATTATAATACATGGGAAAATAAACATAGAAATGAGGAAGTGACTATTTTATGAAGTTTTGGAATAATTGTAAAATAAAAACAACTAAGGGTTAGATGCACAAGTGAGATCTCTTCAAATAACATACAATGGAGACCACCTCCCATAGAGTGGGTGAAGGCAAACATAGATGGATCTTCTACTAATAACCCTGGAAAAGATGGTTTTGGTATTATAATATGAAATTGGAAAGGAGAACATGTGTACTGGAGAGCAGAAGGTATGGAGGAGACAACAAATAATGAAGCAGAAGGACAGATGATCTTGTCAACATAAATGATACCTATAAATCTACATTTATATACGTTATAGATAAAGATAGAATCTCAAATATGAGTTGGAATATTGGATCCTATAAGAACCTTTTAGGTACTGGGAATTGGTGAGAGAAGGAAAGTGGAAGCAATTCAAAAAAATTGGAATATTTTTTAGGATGTTTTGATTACACATCAAGAAAGAGAGAAACAAGGTGGTAGATTATTTAGCAAAAGAGAAAAAAGAACTGGAGGAAGGGCAATATGTGGATTCTCATATGGAAAATCAAACAAGCTTGTACCAAATAATCCAAGGGACGTGAGAGGTGGTACAAAAAAATAGAAGAGTAGGAAAAGCAGCTAGTTATTCAAATGAATCTACCACAATTAGGCCACGAAGTAAAACAACATGAAGATAGAGGGATGAGTAATTTTTTGAGCTAGGAGGAATTGGTGGAGGATTTTTTTTCTCCCGTATTTCTGTATAGCTCATTTTATTTTGTAATACATTTTCTGTAAATATAATATATTTTCATTTAAAAATAAAAGGCATTGACTTTCAAAATAGATGACATATGTATAATTTGTGGATACTAAAATGTATTTATTGGAGTGCCATTGTAGTACCATTATGATATAATATGTTTGAGATCATGTGAATACCATATAATTAGTTAATAATGCATAACAAACTTATCTCTTTA
This sequence comes from Wollemia nobilis, assembly GCA_028583015.1. Taxonomy (NCBI): domain Eukaryota; kingdom Viridiplantae; phylum Streptophyta; class Pinopsida; order Araucariales; family Araucariaceae; genus Wollemia; species Wollemia nobilis. The sequence continues at coordinate 42,268 of JAQPPZ010007197.1, read as the reverse complement.
GATTGAACTTCAATTTTTATATTATTATAATAATAAATAAAATAAAATAAAAAATTATTTAAATTATTAAAGAAAAATAGGTATCAATGTGGAAATAATTTCCACTAAATAATAAGAAACATGTATACAATTTTTTTTTTAGCAATTACAATGAAATAAATTATATTTATCTTATCATTACATTGAAACTTTTAAATTGAAATATAATATGAGAATAAAATATACTAAAAATATTGGTTATAAATTTATTTAAGTAAAATATTGATATAGGAGCATATGAATAAAAAAAATATTTTTCTATCTACTAACAAAAGCAAAGGGTATGAATTTTAGCCTTCCATAACCCATGTTCATTGCAAAAACTTAAAGATGTATTTTTAGTGTCCCAAAAAAGATAGTCAATCAATGGAGTTTTGTGTTTGGTTGCAACTTCTAGTTTAATTGGAAGAAAACTCTAGTGACTACTATGTTTTCATTGTAATATTTTTTTTAAAAATGTAAGTAATGTGTGGCTATTCATTTATTAGTTTTGTGAATTTATTGTGAGATATTCTATAAGAGATCATCTTTAGAGCCTCTCATCTAGATTGCATCAAATGGTATTAGAGCCTAACCAGGGTCATGGTTGTGAGGAGCACATATTTGGATGAACATAAAATAGAATGTAGCTTTGCTTTGTGTGGAGGACCAAGATGTCCATGGAAGACGAAGCCTCAATGGCCACAAGTTTCAACTTGGATTTCTCACAATATATTTTTGTTTTAAGTCATCAAGGATGACGAAGGCAAGGGTTAAGGGTTAGCATTTAAATGTGTGGCCTGATGTCTCCATAAAATTATTTGTATTGAGTTAGTTCAAGAAAATAATTCAAAGAATAATTTTTTCATGGAATACCTCAAGGTTTTTTCCCATTAGAGTAGGTGAATTTAGAATTGGATTATAGATTTGAGAGTAAAGAATATATATAATATATATAATTTATGAGAGAGTAGTTATCATAATGTCAAGAGGTAGAGGTAACCGTTCTAGATTGTATAAGATTCATAAAGCTCTACTAAGTCTTATCCATCTATGAGCATAATTGGACAACCTAATTGTTACAAGAAATGTATGAGGGTAGCATGAGTTTGATTATTGGTAAAGGCATAAAATATAAGCATGACATGGATTGGAGTAGGCATGTGTAAGGAACTAAAAAATTGGCTAAAAAAAATTTGTCTAAGAGAGGCACACAAACAGGTTAACGTCTTCATTGTCTTTGAGTGAGTAGCCTTCATTTATGTTGCTATGGAGAGAACCTATAGGGAACATGGACAAGTTTGGTGGAAAATGGTTTGAAAGGGACCAATATGGGGGTGGTGGAAAGGATTTGAGAAGGAAAGATCTAGAAAAATACAATTTTTATTCAAGAAATAAAATTTAGAGAAATCAAATTATAATATAATCATGAAGAACATTATTTAGAGAAGAAAAAGCTTTTGCCATGATATTTAAAAGTATAAAAAATGGTTTTATAAGGTTTTAGTTTCTCGAGAGGAGAAAATGCAATAGGAAATTGAATGGGAAGATAAACCACAATAATTTTTGTGCATTGAATCTTGCTACTAGACTTGCATAAGAAAAACGTTGGAATTAATGTTATAACTACTATCTTAGTGGAAAAAATGTGAGTATTAGTATTGAAAGTTGTTAATCCCTAAGCTGGTATATCTACATGTTCTCTATTTATTGCATTTGCATGATAGGTTTTTCTCAAGGAGCATTAGATATGCAAGCAAAAAGTGAGAACCTAAAATATTATGTTATCTAGGTCTGAGGTGTAGACAAACTGGTGCAGTGAAACCCCATCAGGGGGATAGACGTCTAGGGTGCAAATTAAGGGCCTCATTGGACTAAATGCTTATCCCTTTCCTAGTGACTTTAGTGGCATAAAATATTTAAAATGAATGTAACATGGTGGTTATCGAGGAAAAATTTATAGAGTACTATGTTGTGGCTTTGTATGTGGATAACACAAAATACCATGGTGACGATAGAGACAGAAAATGCATGCAGATCATTGTGGTAGCTACCGATTACACCATATATATATATATATATATAGAGAGAGAGAGAGAGAGAGAGAGAGAGAGAGAGAGAGAGAGAATGTTATCTGAAATAATCTAAGATGAGTCAACAGGGATTTATCAATAATAACACAACAGTTTCTATTACATATCTTCTTTAATCTTGGAGGAATTTGTTTGAATAAGATATTTCCCTAATGACAAGAGCTTCTTATTTAGGATTTATATTTTTATTTATTTATTTAAATTTATACAAGACAACAAAATATGATAAATGGAAAGTCACAAAAGCCTTTGACAAATGAAAATTTCCCACCAGGTTGTGGAGGAATGCTCCAATGACGAGTAGTGAGGATAAGATAACCAATTTGTAGAGCCTAAACTAGGTTGTGGTTGAATAAATTAAGAGCCTACGAAAAAATGGTGCTCTTTTGAAGAAATAAAAGGAGTTTTGATATTTTCAGACAATATTGAAGGACTATGAGACAAAGTTGAAAGATGAGATGGTAGTATTGAGATAAGTTATAAAACAAGTAAAGGTAGAAGTAAAAACAAGTTAGAGAATTAGAATGGAGAAGAGGTGGTTGGTCCAGATCACTAGTAGTAGTGACAATGAAGATAACATAGTGATAATTCTTATTTTTATTTAAAAATCACTCTTTAAAGGCACTACAAATAAAGAGAAAGAGAAAGAGAAGGAGAAAATAAAGAGATAGGAGAGGAAGAGGAGGAAGAGTAAGAGGGTCCAAAATCAAGACCAATTGAAAAGGTGATAAGAAAAATAGATAAAATATGATGCAAGAATAAGCATTATATTACTTACAAGCTATGTCAATTGATATGAACTTGAAGACCTTGCATTGGTAACACTATGGAGAAAAATATGAAATATTATGTTGCTATGATAAATAAAACAAAACAATCTACATATGGATATTTCTATTTTGGGGTAGTGGTTTGACCAGCCCGAGGAAGCTAAAATATAAAGTGGGGGTAGTTGGAAATCACATGATGTCTATGAACTATTTTATAGTTTTCATCATAACAAAGTCATGGTTAAATTTGCATAAGTGTGTTGTGTAGTTCATTCCACTAAACAAGCAACATCTACTTTGCTCAAAACATCTAGGCTTTATTGTGCAAAGATTTTATGACACAATTGAAAAGAAACTTTGAAAACTAACTAATAGGGACTATAAAAATTCCAAGCAAAAAAAATGACATACTTGTCCCAAAAACCCATAATTTTTTGGGTAAACTTCCAGATGTTGAATAGGATAAAGTCATTGTTAATCAAAAGGAGCTTGAAATAAACAAGTGAAATGTGTGAAGGAGGGTTATTGTAACACCATTTAGTATACATGAACATGAACATCATGATATCATTTATTATTGTGATGGCCACAATAAATTCCATGTTGTTGAAGAACATAGTTGTGATAAAGAGATTGGGTACTTTGAGAGGTCAACCATAGGTATTAGCTCTAAGTTAATGAAAAATGTGATATAATAGCAAAGGTTTGTGAAGAAATGGGTAAGGCATACTAAAGGCCATAAAGGCAAACATAAGGTCAAATAACTAAAGCCTTGGTTATGTTGGTCAAATAAAGAGTAGTGACACCTAGTTTGTGAAAGGAGAAACCTAAAACATTCTGTTGAAATGATTATGGAAGATCACCACATGTGATAGCTAAGTGTTGGGATTTTCATTCATGTGAGATTTGTGGTGGACATAATCACCTTAAAACATATTGTTGACACAAAGATAAAATAATGAAAAAAGATAGTGTTAATTGTGGTTACGTAGATGCAATAGAATGGAACAAAGTAAATGAAAATGTTGAATGGATTCCATAAGAAAATGTTTTCTTCTAAAAAAAAAAGTTGAAAAAAAAAAAAAAATGACATTGTGAATAGAGCAAGGTTAAAATCGTAGTAACTTTAAAAAGTAATTTATGTTTATGAGCTGCAGCTCATGAAACATTTCTCTTACCCAAAGTGTGTCATGCAAGGACATCCAAGTAAAAAACATTGATAAGAAAAGAAGAAAAAGGTATAACTTTTATACTAGTATGACTTGAATGTATTGCTGTATTTTCAAACAAATTAGCTAAGTTTTAAGTTTTGTTATAATTTCAAATTTAATAAAAAAAATTTAATAACTACAATATTTTTATTGTTCTATAATTTTTTATTAAAAAATATAAATGATTTATAATTATTCATTTAATGATTTTGTATGTTTATTATAAAATATTCAAAATGCTAAAAAAAACTATGTTCCATTAAATCTCTACATCAAACATACAAAACTCACAACTATATTAAATTAAAATATTTATCATTAAAACTACAATCTACTTAACACTCCACATATTATTCCTCTTGATCTTACACCCTCCATATATATGTTTAAGATAATTTAAAAAAGAAACACCACCACAACAAGAACGCTAAAAAAAATATGTGGCCTTCTCAAGCAGAAGTTTTCTTGTATGAGACTTAAATGAAACTCGGATGGTTGATTTCAATAGAAAAGACAACGTTGTAATTTTCATATTTTCTTTCTATCTTTATTCCTTTAAAACAATAAAGAGATAGCCAGTTCGTAGGCCATGAGATCTGGGAAGAGTTATCTGCTTTAAAATGTTTAAAGAGTAGAGTTACATTAATTTTATATATATATATAGTTATATTTATTTTTATTTTTTAAAACAGATAGACGATGGATTAATAATAAAGAGGTGGAATGAATAGGTTTGGTGGAGCAATCTAAATGGTTTAAACTCCAGTTATTAAAAGTAGTGTAATTGTAACCAACTCTACTTTATAACAAAAACAAAAAATATTATTTTTTTATTGTAAAAACTTTTATCTTAATTTAATATAAATAAAAAATAATAATATTTATAACCAAAAAAATTATATATATAAAATTAAAAAAATTAATTAAAAGGAAAGTAAGATTTTAGCTACTCTAAACTTGACGGACAGAAGTGTCCATCATAGGGTCCTACAATGCATTGGATAACTTCAGAAACCAAATTAGTAAAATAAAATAAGAATTAATATCCTGTGCAACTGTTCCGAATGGACTGTTTGAATTAATATCCCTGTGCAACAGTTCTGAATGGACTATTTGAATTAATATCCCTGTGCAACTGTTCTTAATGGACTATTTGAATTAATATCCCTGTGCAACTGTTCTTAATGGACTGTTTTTAACATTGCAACTACCCATTGACAAATTCCAAACCTGTCCAGAGAACCCTGAAAGTCTTTAGATGATCTGATTGTCCAGAGAATCCTGAAAGTCTTTATATGATCTGATTCATTAGAAATTTCTTTTATATTGGAAAGATTAAATAGTAAATTTAGTTGTTGATGTAGTTCAATTTACCTGCTTCGATCCTAGTTAAACTCACAATACTTTTTGTCAAATGTTGGTTTGTCTTCTTTTCTCACCGTACATTTTTTCAAATGTCGGTTTGTCTTCTTTTATCACAGTACTTTTGTCAAATGTTAGTTTGTCTTCTTTTCGCACAGTACTTTTTGTCAAATGTTGGTTTGTCTTCTTTTCAAATCTAAATAGCCTATAAAACAACAGTAGAAGAACACGCATACAATTATAAGTATACTAATAACGTTTGCATATGAAATTCTTTATATAATATATATTTTTTCAAAGATAAAAGATAAAATAGGTTTTAATATGGATAAGTTTATAAGTTATGAAAGGATTTTTATCGAGGATGTTGTTTGTTTAGTGATGCGCAAGCATACAATCAATTAGCCAACTCGTATTTGAGAGTAATCAGTTGACAGAAAAAAAAAAAAAATTGGAGTTTTTTTTTGGAAGAACAGATGAGGATAAGTGTGCAATTGGCAACTAGCTTTTTGGACAACAAGAGGATTTGTAGATTTTTAGAGAAAGATTTGTTTTTTAGAAAAAATTGGATTTATGTTTTTAGAAAAAGGTAGATATTTAGAAGAGAAAAAAAAAAAAAAAAGAGCTCATTGTCCTCATTGCTTATAAATTAAGAGGACTTTTATTCAAGAGAGAAGAGAAGCGAAAAAGAGAGAAGAGCATAGGCGCTTCAAGTAATTGACACTTTGTGCAATGCTTGGAGGAGGTTTGTTATGTAAAATCTTAGAGGAAGAAATTGGCACTCCGTGTAGTACTTGCAGAAGGTTTGGCAGGATGTTTGAAATGTAAAACCTCCAAAGTACTTATAGGAGTGCTTGCAGATTTGTGGTGCTTTATGGAGAGCAATTATGTAATGTTTGATGTAGTTGAAATATAAATAAAACAAAGTTCTATTGTTTTATTTGTCTTTTAAAATGGGTTCTTATTACTGTTTTTATGTGTGGTGGAATGAAGATGTTTGAGCACCTAGGAGAGGTTGTTTTTTAGTTGATCCCCTCTCCACTGCTCCATCATTTTGGTATCAAATATAGAAGATATATAAGGCGGGATACGAGGAAATATGACACAAAGAGGGCAAGGAAGAACACAAGGCCTTCGAGTTGTGGACATAGTTAAACTGCTAAGAAGAATTATGGCTAGGTTGGATGCGATAGAGACTACCCAGAGAAGAGACATTCATCTTAAGGAGGTTAAAGATAGTGAAGATAAGAAGATTGAGAACTTGAAAGTTCAAGATGAAGAATGAAAAGAATCAGAAGGAGGAGAATCCCTTATGATGGAAAAGGTATAATTAAAACCTGCTAAGGAAGCACATGAACCTAAGCAAAGGAGGAGTCTATTTAGAATTATTTGCAAATTAGGAGGTAAGAGTTGTAAGGGGCTTGTTTATAGTAGTAGTGTAAGGGGCTTGTTTATAGTAGTAGCGCAGATAACTTGGTGTCAACAAATATGGTGGAGAAACTTGGATTGAATAATATGGAGCATACAAACCCATACAAGGTGTCATGGTTACAAAAGGGGCATCAAATTATTGTGATTGAACAATGTATGGTAAACCTCCAAATTGGTTCATACAAGGATGAGATACTATATGATGTCATGCCAATGGATGCTTGTCATGTCTTGTTGGAAAGACCATGGTAATTTGATAAAAAGTCAATGCATGAAGGTAGGGAGAATACCTACACTATTGAGAAGGATGGTAAGAAGTTTGTGTTGAATCCATTGAAGGACAAAAGGAAAGAAGTGGAAACTAGTCTTGTAGTGAGCCAGGATATGAAAAAATAATCTTTGAATGGAAATAAGAAGAAGGAAGCATGTTTTACTTTTATTGTTGAATCTAAACAAAAGGGGTCAATGGAAAAGATGAATGAAATCCCACATGGTATGAAGAATTTTTTAGAAGAATATGTTGAGATATATGGGTTACCACCAATAAGGAGCATTGGTGATGATATAGATTCTAGTATTGCAAGGAACTATTACAAAAAATATGTTCCAATGTGACGCATAAATTATTAGGAGAGAGGAAGATTTGGAGAAACAAAAAAATATCTATTGGAGGTAAAGAGCCAAAGTTACAGGGTTAAAGGAGTGGGATCAAAACATAGCTTTCTTTCATAAGATAGCAACATCTAGAAGACCATAAAATAGATTTACAGGTCTTACCGATATGATGGGTAAGGTAAAAACTAGTGGAAGTGAAATGAAAACTATAAAAAATCAGTACTTCCATGCTCTTTTTAATAGCAATACAAATTTGAATACAATATGGCAAGAGAATATACTAGAGAAAATTCCATAGTTATTCACACCATAACATAATAAATTATTAATGGAGGAAATTTCTCTAGAATATGTTAGAATTAATGTAATGTGCACTATGCCTCTGTTTTGACACTTGTCAGTTTATACTGACACTTGTCAGTTTATCATATAGGCCTTCTGCCTATATATGTAACTCATGTTTATCAATAATAAATCCCCTTCAGTTTCTCCTCCTAACATCTGGTATCAGAGTAGGCTTTCCCTGCCCTGTGAAACCCTTGAGGGGGGATTTCCCTCATGGAAATCCTCCCTCCCCTCATTTTTTTCCATTTTTTTTAATTTTTTACCGAGGGAGTATGCTCTCTATCATTTGATGGATCAGAAACTAGATGGTAAAAAATTTTAAAGTTTGTGAAATTTTTTCAATTTTTTACCTTGGCTAAAAATTTCATGAATTGTTCCACTATTGGAGGCTGAGGTCGGCGAGAGTGGATTTTCCGGCAGAGTCGTGGGCATCGAAACATAGCAGTTTTTTGACATTGGATGCTGACCCTCATTTGCATTCGAGAGGAAGCAGGAAGTTGTCGATGTAAGAAAACTAAACGGCGTTGGTAGTGGGAAGAAATCTGTATATTGCAGTGATTGCCTCTATGCAATACCATGCCCTTTTTTAAATAAAATGAAGAGGAGCGGCCCCTGCAAATTCTCGATGATGGCCGAAATAGAATCGGTCAGGCGATTTCCCTTCCCGTAGAGCATACAGCAATGCATGGAATAGGGCACCACCATTAATGACAAGGACCATCATGGCTGGACAGCGCTCCATTGTGCTGCATTCAAGGACTAGATTCGTCAAGGTGTACATCGTCAAGGGCGTAGACCTCGACAGCCACAACGATGAAGGAGGGCGCAAATCATTTTGTCATCAGATTTTCAGAAGCAGTGTCAGTTAGAACTTCCTGAAGTTCTACAAAATAATAGTGTAGATAGTAATATCAGAACACATGTTGATTCAATAAAGTGGATACAAATACAATGCATTGTTATTGGTTGTATTGGGGTAGCTGAAGAAGGAGAGGAATGTGAATATCCAGTCCATATTATTACATCCAAAAGTGGTGACCTCTTCAAGGAACCTATTGATTCTAAATTATTTGCATTTGATACTTTGTTCACTATAATAGACGCATCAATTTTGCCTCCAAATAGTGGACCTTACTTGCTTCTGAACTATCTTGACATTTGGGATCTGGCGGTATTTACTAACCGGAGAAATATCGATGACCACATTATCTTGTTAGGCTGGGTTGATGCTAATGGAAAGAAAGAGCCCGTGTCTTTAGAAATTGTTAATGATAAATGGCATACTTGAATTGAGTTACAAGAAAATGATGACAACAATTTGGTGGTTGGGATTGCAATGGATAGAACGTCCATTGATCTTGAAATCAGCATCCCGACAGATGATGGAGGAAGTAAAAATCTTCCTCCCTCTCCTGTTTTAATGTGCATGACCATTGAATAGATTTCAGCACACTGGTGGATCGAACAGATATGGAATTCACAAAGGAAGGAGGAGATGTGATCATTAACGAGGAAGTGCAGCTGAATGGCTTCTGTGTGAGCGCAACATTGTCCAGTGGGGGGCTAATCCACTGGAGTGGCACAAAAATTAGGCTCCTACGAGTCCTATTGGACTGACATCAATTTATAAACGTGGTAACGATCATCCACGTGCTATTTGTGGGACTAGCAATCATGCCAGCGGTGTCCAGCTGGCACTCTTGCTGCTGATGGGTAACCCCATCTTTGGACTCTTCAGAATCGTTCATGTTGTTTAACGTTTTGATTTATTTGTTAACTAAATGCTAAGATTTGAAGTAGCTAAAACAACATGAAGAATCGTCAGTCAACTATAGTCCTTGTTGGCGAAAGAGTGGTGTTTTGAATGTAGATGAGCTCACTGGGAGTTTCAGTAGTTGCATTGATTGATTTCAAATAGCTACTTGTTTTAGTTGTTTGAATAAGCAGATCCCACATGCACTTCGTCAACATGACAGCCAGCTTTGATGACGTGGCTTGTCGATGGGTTGTTGAATTTTGCATGCAGAAACATTGTTTTGCTATTGCAGAGAGAAAAATGTTGTTTATTATATTTTTCAAAAGTGATGGCCTAGATGGCCCATGTAATTCCCCTGCAAGGGAAATTGATGTTATTTTTCCTGCGTGAGAGCGATGCCACAATTGAGTGATGTTGTCTATTTTTTGCCTTACATAGGCATGATGTTTTTTTTCCACATGATGAAGGCCCCTTTGATGGTGGAATATAGATTTATTTATAGTCGTTGGAAATGGTTTTCCGTGACGGACAAAATGGTGGTGTCATATTCTAATTTTGAGGCTGTTTCAATTCAATCTTTTAGCCTCAAAATTTTTCTACCTTGGAGTGCACTTTCGGTTGTACCCGACACTCCCAAGGTACTTTCATATGTGATCCTTGTAACTAGTGATCTTTTCTATACACTTGGCGAATGTAGTGGCTAGTTACCCATGCATTTCGGTGGGATGACATGGTCACCATAAGAACACTTATACTAGAGACTACAGACAAAGACACCCTAGAATCTATCCAAGTTTTTTTTTGGATCTACTTCAGAAGAGTACAGACGAAGACACTTCAGAAGATTCTCTTATTTTCTTCTTCTCTCCTCCTATTTGGATCTATGGCTCATTTTATTGTATTGAGTGCATTTTCTGTAGAGACCGATTATATGGCTCATTTTTTTTTGTATTAGGTGCATTTTCGATAGAGACCGACACCTTCTAGATTGAGTTCACCATGAGGAGGGATTTCATACTCATGGTGAATCTAGTCAGTGACCTACAAGAGGCAACATCCTCTAAGGATGACCTGTAGAGGCAACAAACCCAAAAGTGGCTAACCTTGAGGCACCCATGATGACCCCGAGGCACTTAGACGGCTGACCCAGTGGCAACAGACCCGTGGAAGTGCCTGACCCTGAGGCAACAGACCGAGATGTATACACAGTGAATCTAGCATTATTCACAGTTGGAGAGCCAAGAGCACAGAGCACAAGCCTATACCAAATCAGCAATAAGCGAGGATGATAGGTTGTTTTAGAGAAGTCAATATTAAGGGAGAATGTTACCTAATGTTGACTTGTTTTGTTTCTTCTTTAGTTAGGATATTGCACTTTAAGGGTGAATGTTAGAGTTAAAGTGCACTATGCCTTCACCTTGACACTTGTCAATTTCTCTTGACAAGTGTCATGTGTTGAATCTAGTCAGTGACCTACGAGAGGCAACATCCTCTGAGGATGACCTATAGAGGCAACAAACCCAGATGTGGTTGACCCTGAGGCACCCATGATTACCCTAAGGCACTTAGATGGCTGACCCAGTGGCAACAGACCTGTTGAAGTGGCTGACCCTGAGGCAACAGACCAAGAAAATACATAGTGGATCTAGCATTATTCATAGTTGGAGAGCCAAGCGCAAAGAGCACGAGCCTAGACCAAATCAGCAATAAAGGAGGATGTAGATTTTTTTAGAGAAGTCAACATTAAGGGGGAATGTTACCTAATGTTGACTTGTTTTTTTTCTTTAGTTAGGATAGTGCACATTAAGGGGGAATGTTAGAATTAATGTAATGTGCACTATGCCTTTGTTTTGACACTTGTCAGTTTATACTGACACTTGTCAGTTTATCATATAGGCCTTCTGCCTATATATGTAACTCATGTTTATCAATAAGTAATCCCTTAAGTTTATCCTTCTAACAGAATAAATATCGTATATCGTACAAAAAATACAAACAGGAAAGACCCCAGGACCAGATGATTGTCCATTGAATTTTATCAATTTTTTTGTGAGATTGTGGGCTAAGTAGTGGTGGAGGCACTCAATGAAATTAGACAGAGTAAGAAAATTTTAAAAGACTTGAATCATACTTTTATCACCTTAATTCCTAAGACACCACTGAGTGAGATAATTGATAATTATAGTTCTATTTAACTCTGTAGTGTAGTATACAAGATATTAACAAATATTATGGTAGAGAGGTTAAACCTTTTATACCAAATATCATTTCTAGTGAGCAAGGAGGTTTTGTTGAAGGTAGAAAAATTCTATATGGAATAGTAGTAGCACAATAAATGAGACACACAAGGTCTAAGAAAAAGGACCCAAGTATGCTTATTAAATTAGATCTTTCTAAAGCCAATGATAGAGTATAATGGTCTTTTTCTCCAAAAGATTATAGAAAAATGGGCTTTCCACAAGAACGTAGAGATTGGGTAAAATCCTGTACACAGACCACATAATTCTCAATTCTGGTAAAAGGCAGTCCTTCTTCCATGTTCACAGTAGGAATGGGGTTGAGGCAAGGGAAACCTCTCTCCCCTTACCTTTTTGTTCTTTATGCAGAGGGTCTAGGGAGACTGTTAAAAAAAATGGAGACAAGAGGGGAGGCTAAGGTGTCTAAAAATTAATTCTCAGATTGAGATAAATCATCTCCAATTTTTGGATGATACAACTCTTATTAGTCAAGCCAATATTCTAGTAGAAAGAAACATAAAAGAAATTTTAGATGGATATACTCAAGCTACAGGGCAAACTTTTAATGGAGAAAAATATCAAATAGTTTTTCAAAAAGATGATAAATTAAGAGGACTTTTATTCAAGAGAAGAGAAGAGAAGGGAAAAGAAGAGAAGACCATAGGTGCTCTAAGGAATTGACACTTTGTGCAGTGCTTGGAGGAGGTTTGTTATGTAAAACCTTAGAGGAAGAAATTGGCACTCCGTGTAGTACTTGTAGAAGGTTTGGCAGGAGGTTTGAAATGTAAAACCTCATAGGTACTAAGAGGAGTGCTTGCAGATTTGTGGTGCTCTATGGAGAGAAATTATGTAATGTTTGATGTAGTTGAAATATAAATAAAATAAAGTTCTATGATTTTTTTTTGTCTTTTAAAAGTGGGTTCTTTATTACTATTTTTATGTGTGGTGGAATGAAGATGTTTGAGCAGCTAGGAGAGGTTGTTGTTTAATTGACCCCCTCTCCACCACTGCATCATTTTGGTATAAGAGCTAGAAGATATCTGAGGTGGGATACGAGGAAATATGAAACAAAGAGGGCAAGGAAGATTAGAATGCCTTTGAGTCATGGGCATAGTTTAAGTGCTAAAAAGAGTTATGGCTAGGTTGGATGTGATAGAGACTACACAGAGAAGAGACATTCATATTAAGAAGTTTAGGGATAGTGATAATAATAATATTGAGCACTTGAAAGTTCAAGATGAAGAATGGAAAGAATCAGAAGGAGGAGAATACCTTATGATGGAAATGGTATTGTTAAAACCTTATAAGGAACCACATGAACCTAAGCAAAGGAGAAGCCCATTTATTGCAAATCAAGATACAAGTGATGTAAGGTTATTGTTGATAACAGTAGCACAAATAACTTGGTCTCAAAAAATTTGGTGGAAAATTTTGTATTGAAGAATATGGAGCTTTCGAGACCATATAAGGTGTCATGCAAAAGGGGCATCAAATTATTGAATGAACAATGTATGGTAAACCTCCAAATTGGTTCATACAATGATGAGATACTATGCAATGTCATGCCAATGGATGCTTGCCATGTCTTGTTGTAAATACCATGGTAATTTGATAAAACATGAGTGCATGAAGGTAGGGAGAATACATACACTATTGAGAAGGATGATAATAATTTTGTGTTGACTCAATTGAAGTAAAAAGGGAAATAAGTGGACACTAGTCTTGCAGTGATCTAGGATATGGAAAATCAATCCTTGAAGGGAAAGAATAAGAAGGAAGCATGTTTTGCTTTTACTGTTGAACCCACATAAAATGGTACAATGGAAAATATGAATGAAATCACACATGGTGTGAAACATTTTTTGGATTAATATGCTGAGATAGATGGGTTACCACCAATAAGGAGCATTGGTGATGATTTATATTGTAGTATTGAATTGGGCTTAAAGGATAATCTGAGAAAAATGGAGAATGAGGATCAAAGTATAGAGGTAAATCAAATAAAGGGAATGGAAAAGAGGTCGATGACCTAATTCACCAATAGTAGTGATGACAAATAAGATAGTGCAGGGATTGTTATAATATATCAGAGAATGAGAAAAAGTAGAATGACAAGCAAGGAGAAAGAGATGATTATCTTGACAAAGGTCATACTTCCAGGGTCGATAATGATAAGGTTACTTAAAAATATAGTGAAGGACATTGTGGGGATGATCAAGATCAGAGTGGCAATGGAGAGTTTGGGTGCTTTGAAAAGCACACAAGAGGCATTGGCTCCATGTTGATGAGAAGAATGGGGTACAATGGTGAAGGATTAGGAAGATGTGGGTAAGGTATGAAAATTCTCATACTATCAGAGATAAGGCCAAAGAATGAAGTCCTTGGATATGCGAGTTTGAAAAGAAACAATGGGATGAAATTTGTGAGAAAAGAGAGCATTATAGGGAATACAAATTCAAGAGCGGGTTTTTGTAGTCAGTGTGGAATATCTAGACATATAGAAACTAGGTTTTTGAACTTACATCATTGTAGGAATTTTGGAGAAGGAAATCACTCCACACGTGAGTGTTGGCGCTGAGAGGAAGAAATCAACAAAGTGTATGTTGATTGTAGTTGGATGGATATGCTGCAATGGGAGAAGGTGACCAAAATTCTAAGTGCATTATATGTGAGGAGGTTTGATCCTTGGAGGGTGGCCAAAATAAGATAAAAAAGTAGCCTTATAAAGACAACCAAGTTAAAAGACTAATAGCTTGGGAAAACATGAGTGTGAGCTCATGAAACATTTTTGTTACCTAGTGGGTATGATGTAGGAGCATGCAACTTGGGAAAATCCATTGGATGTCATCAGACAGCTCGCATTTTGAAGTAACCAGTTGGAAAAAGCAAAAAATAAAAAAACAATTGGAGTTTTATTTTTAAGACTGGATGAGGATGGGTGTGCAATTGGAAATCAACCTTTTGGACAGCTAGAAGATTTGTAGATTTTTAGAGAAAGATTTGTTTTTTTCTACAAGAAAAATATATTTATGTTTTTCGAGAAAGCTGGATTTTTAGAAAAAAAAAACTCATTGTCCTCATTGCCTAAAAATAAAAAGGAATTTTAATCAAGAGAAGAGAAGAGAAGGGGAAAGGAGAGAAGATAAGAGGAGATCTAAGGAATTGGTACTTTGTGTAGTGCTTGTAGTAGGTTTGTTATGTAAAACCTTAGAGGAAGAAATTGACACTCCATGTAGTTCTTGCAGAAGGTTTGACAGGAGGTTTGAAATGTACTTTGAGGAGGGCTTACAAATGTGTGGTGCTCTATGGAGAGCAATTATATAATGTTTGATGTAGTTGAAATATAAATACAACAAATTTTTATGTTTTTTTGTTTTTTAAAGTGGGTTCTCTATTATTGTTTTTATGTGTGGTGGAGTGAATATGTTTGAGTAGCTACGACAAGTTGTTGTTTAATTGACCCCCTATCCACCATTGCATCACTTAGCTGATTCAATAGAATTTAAATTTTTGAAGATGTTGTTTTCTTTCCTGCCTTGATAGGATTCAAATCTTGGACATCTTCTATAGGGTTCCAAAATATTTATGATTAAACATACTCAAGTTCTAAAAAAATTAACAAGTAATAAATTTTTACAAATTTTACAATTAAATTAAGTTAAAATTTTTAACTATTGCTAATGAGGGATGATATACCTAATTCATTTTATTGGAAAAATAGTATAAATGCGGGAGATAGGATGATTAAATGATTGGACTATGGGAAACAAAATAAAATAGAAATTTATATTTAATAACAAAGACAAAACAAATTGATGTAGATATTTGGGGGTATAAATATCTTAGAATACTATTTTTCTTATCTTATATTTAAGACAAGTTATTTTATTTCTATATTTGGGAATAAGGAATAGTTGTTTTTTCTTTACAACATGAGAAGAAGTCATTAGTGTAGGATATAAATTGGTTGGAAGAAGGTATGTTGAAAGGTCCTCAAACCTTGTTTAAAAATTTTGAGACATGTATTTGATAAGCAATCAAAGGCTTCAAGACAACAAGAGGCCGAAAAGGATAGACAAAAATAAAAATAAAAATAAAATAAAAGCCTACCCGTAAGAGATTACATGATTTCAAAACAACTAAAAGTAGAGACAAGACCTAGTTAATAAACCACCAAGATCAACCAAGAAGAATCCATAACCGGTTAACCACAATCTATGGAATGTCATGTTTTTTAAAGTTAATTAATTTGTACTATTAAAATAAAATTTGATTGAAATGTATGTAATGTTTTTTAATGTTGGTTATATGTATAAGTCAATTTGATTATTTAATTATAAGAGTTGCTCGATAAACAACAATCTATTTTTCTTTCATGTATTAATTATTTGTTTTATTTTTTCAAATTAGGATAAAAATATATATCCAATAATCCTTGTTTAAGGGAATCCACCAACTAATTTTACATAGTGTGGGTGATTCTAAGTTTGCAACTACTTATCCTTATTTTATTTTTTTATTTTTCTAATTTAGTTGGTAGTATACTCAATTAGAGAGTATGCAATTTTGCATTTAAACTATATAGATATATATTTTTAGGGATTAGAGTGATATGTGAGACATTATCAATTGTAAAATAAAATAATTAGAGACAAGATTCTACTAAGAGATCTTAGAGTCTAAGAAAAAACATAAGTTATGATGTCAATATGTGTTATATATTTGATAGAGCAAGTCCCAAAGGTTGTATTCTACGAAATGAAAAAATACTAAGGATTCTAACAATTGACTTCTTATTTAGAGTTCTCGAGTCTTCACCATCAAGCAAACTTAGATTGGAATGTTAAGTTTGTAATATCAAATATGAAGGCCTTGTATTCTAGACAAAATACCATAATATTGTAATCAAATATTTATCCCACCTAGCTTGGAATGTTAAGTTTTTCATATCAAATATGAAGGCCTTGGGTTCTAGAAAAAATACAATGCTATCATAATAAAATATTTTAAATCATTTGAATTCTTTTTACCTTGACACATTACAAATAGAAGTTATATAAAACATTTCAAATTTCGAGAAAAGGATTTTTACAACATTATACTTTGTACTTCATTAACCTACAATTAATGACTAAATTAAAAAAATTAAGGAATATAACTATTACATATTATAATGTGTTAATTGCCACCTCCTAAATAAGTTAAATTTTATGAGAATACAAATTTCATAGATGATATATATATATATATATATATATATATATATATTATATTTTTTTTATATATATTTTAAAGGTGAAAATTATATTAAAAAATAAGATTTTAAGTTACAATAATTGGTCTACCACTTTTGGCCAATCCTAGGATTCTAATAAAACTAACTCTAATATCTCCTTTGAACACAAATTTCTTACTTCAATTCAAAGAGTATAAACTCTTATCTTGATTACAATTTTTATTAATACTAATTTAGAGGACCCAAAATTGCTTCTCTCTCTTACCATGACTTTGTGGACTATCCCAAATTGAGACGAAGAACACTACTAATAGCAACATGATGCTAGAACAAAGGCTAATCATCATAAACATCTACCCTAGTCCCACATAATTCATTGCCTAAATTATTGTTGGATAGTAATAAAACTAATCTGTTCAGCTTCATCCAATCTATAGTATCCTTTTTTTGATAAAATTTCAAAGCAAGATGTTTACTTCCCTTTTTAGCCAAAATATTAGTTGCTACATTATTTCCTCTGCCTACATAAACTAAAATGGCATCCTTAAATGACTACCAATGGATTTAACCTAAATCACCATGTTATTTATTTTCTATCCACTTGATCTAAAATTCTTAATCTCATCTAGAAATCCTAGAAGAATTTGAGAGTTAGTCTCTACTATGATATTTCAAGATTCATTATCTTTAGCATTGAGAGAGCTATGTCTAATTTGCAAAGCCTCTACTTCATTATTTGTTGCTACTCCTAGGCCTTTCAATTCCTAATTAAGAACCTTCCCCTTGTACTCTCTTCTAAGAAAACAAATAATTGTTTCCCTTGGGTTATTCTTGGTTGCTCCATTTGTATTGATATTTTCCCAAACTAGTAGAGGAGGTTGCCAAGCCCTATGAATCCACCTCATGAAGACATTCTTTCATTGCTTATTTTCTTGCTCCCCCACATGAGCTTTTAATGTTTCTATCACCTTGTTTAATATTTTTTGCCAAAGTAGCTCTATTAGAGTGTATTCATCTCTAAAATATTTGGCATTTATTTCCATCCATATGTTCCACCAGATAAAGCTCAAACCTAGAGACCAACCCAACTGAACTCATTTATTTTTTAACCTTCTCCATTTCCAGAATTCCCATATATTAGTATGTGTTAAATGTTAATTAATATGGTATTTGAATAGATCATCCCATCAGTTCTATAAGTTCAAGGTAATTTCACATTAGAAGAGCAAATGATCTATTGTCTCCTCTTGGGTATTGCAAATGATTCATTTAAAAGGGCCATGAAAACCCCTCTTTTGTAAGTTATCATAAGTAAGGAAGCTTTGATGCATAACCTTCTAGGCAAAGAAATTGATTTTTAGCTAGCCCTTTGCCAACCATACTCTATCCCATGGAACATCCAACCACACTAGAGGAGGGAGAAATTCATTATAACTTTATTGGATTGTATGTATGCCTAAATTCCCATGACCGCAAGCTATCTTATCCTATTCCTTCTTTCTCATAAGATGGTGTTGCTTTAATATCCTATCTAAAAGTGGTAACATATTCTAAGATATTGAGGCTAGCCACTCTTCAAACTATTTTAGATGCATAAGATACATGGACCCAATTTACCTTGTATGTACATAGCATGCTATCTTAATCTTATCTCTAGCCTTCAAGATTTTGTGAAGGTTCTGTAGCTCTAGAAATTCTAAAATTAAGGTTTTGTATTGGTCTCAATAAATGGTCCAAACATTTGCCTTAGCACCTCTCTCCACTTTCTAAAATAGTCTTGGTTTTACTAGTTTCTCTCATAATTTTAACACTTTACAAACAATAAAACATTGACCACTTATAGGAATGTGATGTGTGTCCTCATGGGGAACGTTATTGAAATACATACTAGTATGTACATTTCTAAACAACACTTATTTATTAGATATCCATATCCAATGAATCTTACCTACTAGAGCTTGGTTATTCAATGTTGCTTTTCAAATTCCTAATCATCTACTTGCTTTAGGTTGGAAAATTTTATCCCAACTTACTAGAGTTCATCACTTACCTATCCTTGGGCCATCCCAAAATAATTTTTTCATGAACACGTCTAGCTCCCTTAGGATTCCAATCAAATTTACAACAATAGAGAACTTATAAATTGACATTCCTTGAATCATTAATTGATGTAGAGTCACTCTTCCTCCAAAAGAAAGCAAATGATGCATCCAATAATTTACCTTTCCACCAAATTTTTCCAATAGTTTTTTTCATTCTTCCACCTTTATATTCTTATAATGGAGTGGACTATCTAGATAGTTTAATGGTATGGAACCATAAAAAAAAAATCTAAAATATTTAGAATTTGATATTGGATCCCCTTTTATAATTAAAGAAAACTACCTTGGACTTGATTACATTCACTTCTTGGCTTGTGGCTTCCAAATAAATATTGAAGGTAGCATTGAGAACTCTTGCCTCCCTAACATTGGCTGCCCCAACTAACCTTGTATCATATACAAATTGTAAATGTGTCAAGTTCATCACTTTCACCTGCACTTCTAAGATAACTCCTTTCTTATTCCTTCAAATAAAACTACCCAATCCTTTAGAAACAATAGTAAATATATACAAGAATATAATATCTCCTTGTAAAATTTCCCTAGAGGCCTAAAATGAAACTAAGAAAACACCATTGATAAGAATTTAGGAGACTAAAGAGACACAACTCATGATCCACTCTCTCTAGGATTAAAATAAACCAAAGTTATCTAACATTTAATCCAAAAAATATAAAGGGACACTATCATATGCCTTAGACATGTATAATTTGATAAATACGCCTTAAAAATGCATAATAAACTTAACACTTTATATTGAATTTCAATATTTTATAATATTATAATAATAAATAAATAAAATAAATTTATTTAAATTATTAAAGGGAAAACAATAATGAACGTGTAAAAAAAAATCATTAAATAATATTAATTATATAAAAAATATAAAGGATCCTTATGAATTCATCAACATTTCATTTTATCTTACTAACATATCATCTATCTTTTAGAGACTCACAAATGCAATATTTTGACCATTTATGCATAAATTTATTTTGGTTTGTTTATGAAATTCTGATTTAAAGCATTTATGGTTGAAATATTTGCAACATTTAGATTAAACACTACAAATCCTAGCTAATAGTTAAATGTGTGCCAAATGATCTAAATATTATTTTGAGATTCAAGAAGTGGAATAACTAGGCCATATAGTTTGAGAGGTATGGATCAAGGTGAATCCTAAAAATATTATTGCTATACAAGAATGGATCAAACCATACACTCTCAAAAAAATTTAGCATTTCTTATGCCTTGGTAGATATTATAAAAAAATGGTCCATGATTACAAAATTATTAAATCCCCTTTGATGAGTATGTTGTAGAAGAAATTATTTCTATTATGATAACCTAATTATTTCTATTGTGATAACCTATCGAGTATACCATTTTATGACTCAAGTAATTTATGCTCTCTATTCTCGTGTTGGCTATGCCTAATTTCTCCAAGCCATTTGTAGTTGAAAATGATACCTCCAAAAGTGGAATTGGTGTAGTGCTTATGCAATAAGGGTGACCATTGGACTTCACTAGTAAGACACTATTAAGAAAAACTTGGGAAAATTGATATATGAGATTTAAATTATGATGATCTTACATGTTGTCAACCAATGGATACCTTATATTATTGCTAAACAAATTTCCATCAAAACAAACCATCATGACCCTAAGTAATTTCTTATGTACCATGGATCTATTCCTAAACAATATAAATGAGCTACCAAACTACTGGGGTATGACTATGAAACAATTTATATGAAGGGTAAGGAAAATGTAGTTGCTAGTTCTCTATCCCATCATTATGAGGATTAGGATATGTTGTGTGCCATATCTACTCCACTTCCTCAATGGACCCACCAACTTAAAGGAGAACTTACCTAAGATTTGACCTTGCAATAAATAATTCAATAACTTCAAACCAATCCTAACTCTTGCCCAAGATATACATAGGATGGACATCTATGATATCATGGTTGTCTTATCATCCCTAAAAAATTGCCACTCCACTAATCTATACTATAGGAAATGCATGCTTCTAAGACTACAAGACATTCAAGCTACTTAAAGACATGAACATGTTCAATGCATATTTTTTTGGATAGGAATGGAAAATGATATCAAGACCTTTGTTCTTGTGACACTTATCAAGATGTTAATAATGAATCTATAGACATACTATGCATATTTTAGGCTCCTCTTATTTTAGAGATTGTTTGGATGAACATTTCTATGGATTTTATTGAAAGGATCCCAATGTTTAGAAGAAAAGAAATCATTCTCATGATGGTGGATCATCTCTCTAAGTATGCTCATTTCCATTATCTAGCCCACCTGTACAAGGCCTCAATTATTACCTAAATATCCTTGATTCTATTTTTTGTCTTTATGGCATGTCCTAGTCCATTGTATATTGTTGGACATTTTGAGTCCCTAAGCTAAAATTTGTCATTGATGTAAAAAGAACCTATGTAAGTAAGCACTATGATTTTTCTCCACAAAGAGCTTCATGAGAAGCAAAGGTTTTGATCAAAGATTCAAGAAGGGATGAATGGCATTTGGTTCCAAAAAGAGCTTCAAGGGAAGCTTAGCAAAATATTTTTATGAAAACCAAGGAAGGTAAGGAAAGGTTTTATTTAAAACCATTGATTGCAGATTTGAAATGGGTTTTTCTTAAAACCCAAGTTGGCTTTTCATTTAATCAAAAAATGTGCCCCGATGATGGAGCAATATAATTTTAAAGGTTTAGTTTAAATTTTAATTTATTTAAAATTTAAATTTTAAATTTAAAATTAAATAAAAGAGTTTTCCCGCCATGTCCACCGACGTCATATATTTTATCATGCAAAGGTTCAAATATTTAAAGGGGTTAATTTTATCAACCAAGGTGGACACAATTAATAATTTCTGCATTCAATTATCCCCTCCTTCACAATTGTCAATTACCCCTTTCTAATTTTGTTTGCACACTACATGTGGAATAAGGGAGCAAGTTTCAAGGCATAGGTGGAGAGGATGGAAATATAATTCTCAAATGCTTAAAGCCTCCACATGGGAGTCCTAGTCCACACGGTGGATGAAGAGTATGCTAAGGTGGACAACAAGGAGGAACATGCGGTCAAAACCACCTGAAGCCATTTTGTAAGGTATGCCCTAATTCAATTGCCAAACTTTTCATGTGCATTAAATATTTTGAATTTGCTAAGGTTGTGTTTAGCGTCGATTTTCATGGAGAGTATAGTGGATTTAATTTTTGCATATGGCTAAGGTTTGATATTTGATTAATGTGGGATATTGCCTAAGAAGGCTTTGTGATTATTTTTTAAGTGCAAAAGTGTTGAAAAGAAGGATATTAAATATTTGATTTATTTTATGGTATAAGTAGTTTTTGGAGTGACAAGGTTATGCAATATTTTTATTTATTCTATTTTATGGTTCAAGTGGTTTTAGGAGTGATAAGGAAGTTGTGCATTAATTCTTAAGAAGGTTTTCTAATTAAAATCCTTGGTGAATATTATTTTGAAGTGGAGTAATGTTGATTATTTTGTGATTCTCTAACCCTTGTGAGGATTGGAAAAAGAATATTGTTATTGTGGCATATTTCCAAAGAGGCTTCTTCATCTTCATAAAAGGTATGGTCACATTCTCCTATTGATTTATTATGGTGGTTGATTATAAGATACCTTTGGAGTGAAAATGATTGATTGTGGTTTCCTTTTCAAAAGTGATTGGTTTAATGCTTCAAGGTTTTATGGATTGGGAGTTGTGATTAAACCTTGTTTTATATTCATTTTTGTTGAAGCCAATTGGTGATGCAAATAACATGAACTTGAGTTAGAAAATAATATGAGTATCATTGTTATGTGAGATTTGTGGTTAAGCATTTTTGGAAATATTTTGAGTTGGTTCATACATGCTTGGACTAGGGTTTTTGAGAAAGGGTTGTTCATTGAGTTAATTGGTTGAGTTCATTTGATTGAGCCTAGTCAAGTGGATGCATGTGGTTGTTCAAGTTCCATAAAATAAACTATTATATATTTTGGATTTGAGTTGAGATTGAGATTTGAGAATAGAACATATTGAGTCTCTAACAATTCTCTTTATGCTTCTATGAGATTGATTTGAGTTGAGATTGGGATTTGAGTATAGAACATATTGAGTCTCTAACAATTCTCTTTATGATTCTATGATATTGGACAAGTTCTGTGTGAGCTTGTCAAGTAGATTTGAGACAAGTCTTTGAGAAGGCTTGTGGACTAATTTTGAGTAAGATTTTGTGGAAGCTTGCTATGCATAATTTGAGCAAGTCCTAGAGAGGACTTATTGAGCATATTTGGACAAGTTTTGAGTGAGCTTGTTGAGTAGATTTGGACAAGTTCTGAGTGAGCTTGTTGAGTAGATTTGGACAAGTTATGAGTGAGCTTGTTGAGCAGATTTGAGTAGGTTTTGAGTGGACCTGTTGAGCATATTTGAGCAGGTTCTATGTGGACTTGTTGAGCAGATTTAAGTAGGTTTTGTGGACCTATTGAGCAGATTTGAGCAGGTTTTATGTTGACCTATTGAGTATATTTGAGTAGGTTCTGAGTGGATCTATTGAGCATATTTTAGAAGGTTTTATGTGGACCTATTGACAATAATTGTACTAGACCAAATGTATTGTGTTTAGTGCAAGAGATTGAGTAGAGTTGTGCTAGACCGATTGAACTATGTTTAGTATAGTATTGAGACAAAGCTTTGGAGGTGACAAAGTATAGAGGATAGAGTCTCAATGGATAGAGATCCAGCAACCAGGACAATTGAAGACATAATCAAGTGAGGAGTCCTCAAGTGGAGAGAGATCCACCGTTTAATACATTAGAGAGACAAAGTCTTCTAGAAGATCACTAGCCAGAGCAAGGGGAAAGAGTTCTCCTGTGGAAGACATCCATGAACTTGATATTAGGGGATCAAAATCTCCTTTGGATAGAGTTCCATCAACATTGTAATTGGGAAGGATTCCCAAAAGATATTGATTGAGAAAATTCTAGTAAGATATTTTCTCCGTGGAGTAGCCCACATTGGGTGAACCACGTAAATTGTGGTGTCTCTATTGTGTATGGTGTTTTGTGCATTGCTTTGAATACTGCTATTGATATTGCTATCTATACACTGCATAATATTGAATTGAAAGAAAAAGTAAATAGTGGTCTTATACTGTTCACCCCCCTCTCAGTATAAGCTTGTGTTATTCATATATGATTGTGATCCAAATTCACTAGTCATTTAATGTTAGAATTATTCAAGTTACATGGTGCAAAACTCAATATGAGATCGTCATACCATCCCTAAACTAATAGGAAAACTAAAAATATCAACAAGACTTTGGAAACATAGCTCTTTTGTTTTACATCTAACAACTGACTCATTAGGTCAAATGGATTCCTTTGGCTAAGTAGTGGTATAATATATTTTATTAATCTTCCACCAATATGATACCATATGAAGTAGTTTATGTACACCCTCCACGATCATTATTGCCATACATTCCAAGTAGTTCAATGTTTAAGTTGTACATTCCTCTCTTATGAAGCATGCACAACTACTCCAACATCTCAAAAATAATTTGGCCATGGTATAGAACTATATGTGACAACAAGTAGATCAACACTATTCTAAGCATAGTTTTAACATCAAAAACATGGTTTTTTATGATTGCAACCCTATAAGAAATCATCACTAAAACTTTGTAGTAGTCAAAATATAGCATAAAAATTCTATGGATTGTATAAAATGCTCTAGACACATGGCCTACAAGGTAGAATTATTATCTTCTTCCCAAGTTTATGCATAGTGGCGAATATTCACCATTTGGGCTAATATTTGCATTTTCAAAAACTCAAATTGGCAATTTTGGGGGCCCGGAGGTAGGCCCTCTCGCCCAAAATTTTCATTTTTTTAAAAGGTTTCGGTTCACCGTCTATTGATAATAGTATTATGGATTTTTATAAAACTTCACCATCATTTTTTTCCAGAATGAGGACACTTTTCACCCAAAAATTTTAAAATTTTAAAATTATCCCGTCAAGTTTGCCAAGTATACCACTATATATAACTAACATGCCAGTGATAATTTTCCACTTAAAACATTCAAACTATTACACAATCGAGAATTCCATCGAGGTCATGTGCAGGAAATAGTTGATCCGAAACAAAAATCTATCCGGACCTAAACTGAACCTTGATCTACACAAGACCGACATCTGAATTGTGTTCTACAATAGACCGGACCCAATTCCATAACAAACTGATAGATGGACCTAGTTCTGCAAGAGACTAATATTCGAACCCTATTCTAGAGAAGATCAATATTTGGACTCCATTCTATAGTAGACTGGATCCAGTTCTTGCAATAGACCAATATCTAGACCCTATTATGGAGAATATCGATATTTGGACCCTATTCTACAACCGATTGATATTCGGACCCTTTTCTGCAACAGATCGATATTGTGACCCGATTCTACAATAGACTAATATTCGGACCTAGTTCTACAACAAATCGATATACAAACCTTGTTTTGGATAATTTTGATATTTGGACCCTATTCTCCAGTAGACTACACCCAATTCTACAATAGATCGGACCCAGTTCAATAAATAGGACCTTGTTCTACAATAATTTGGATCATGTTCTGCAAAAGACCACTACATAAGATTAGAACCAGTTTTGCATAATGCTAAACACCGAACCTCATTTTACACCAGGTTGAACACCAAAACACGTTTTGCACAAAGACCGAACACTAGATCCCATTCTGCACCAGGCCAAAAATTGGAACCCGTTTTGCACAAAATCGACATCGAACTCCGATTTCCACAAGGCTAATTTTTGGATCCTCTTCTACACCAGGATTGACTATCGGATTGCAATCTACACTAGGTTCTCTATTTCTCTTAGGATATTCTGAATATAAGTTGAAGCACTTATAGTAATAAGATTTGTTTTTCTTCAGCTAATTGTTGGTTTTTCTTTTGCTATTTTTCTTTCATTTATTGAAAATATGCCAATGCTCTATTTTTCTACTATTGTAGGTTTTCTTCTTCCATTTTTCTATACTATAATATGATATTGTTCTATATATGTATCTCTAGTTATTTTTTGCATAGAGAACTTATTTTCTAAATTTAATTTGAATTTGTATATTGCATATTTTTGGGCTCTTATCAGTTACAAGTGTTATCACCAAAAAATGCAGTAGTGGCATACACTAACAAAATCAAAATAAAACATGGTAGGAAACATCTATTTATTTTCTAGCGACCGACCATTTGTTTGTTCTAATTACAATATTATCTTGAGGCCTAAGAGAAGTAATTTCTCTTTAACATTTTATTACTTTTCTAAAATGAAAAACACTTTACAAGTAAAATGTCACCCATCGACAATGAAAATAAAGGGGCCAAATCTTCTGCTGAAAAGAGTATCCTCAAATATTTTAGCCATAAGCCAAAAACAAACAAGCCATTGACATCCATACAAATTTGAGGTATAAATGATTTTTGACTTATAAAGAGTTAGTTGTATATTTTGTAATTATTTTAAATACTGCTTTCTTCTTCAAATAGTTAATTGTCATTATATTTTGTAATTATTTTCAATATGATTTTTTTCTATGTGTAAGTTAGTTTTTTAAAATCCAAAAAAGGTAAAGAATATTACTGTATGCTACTATGAAGAATACCCTGTTGACTCTGATAAGCATTCACTTGAAGATATTCCTCATCAAGATATGCCTTCTAAAGAAAATTCTCTTACCAATGACATCCAACAATCACTTGAAGACATTCTTGACCAAGATATGCATGTTGAAAATGAAAGCGATAAATCAAATACACTACAAACTTCTTATCAATATTTAAGAAAAATTTCTAAAAAGAGGAATATATATTCTAACTGGATTATTGGAAGATCATTTAAGAATGAATGGGTGAAAAAAATGTCCTGGATTGAGGCATTATTAACTGTAAACAACCAAGTCAATAAAAAAGAATGTAGATGCAAATTTTATAGTTGGAAACTAGGTAATGATCAAAGGCTACAAACTAAGAAAGATACAATAGAAAAACATGTTGGAAAAGTATATGTAAAAGTTATAGGAAGTGATGGTAAAATTATAAAAGATGTTAGGTGGAAAGATGCATCTGAATGTATGCATGTTATATATGCAATAGATTATGAGAATCACTTAAATCAACAACAATCCCTTATTGAGAAAGGTGGAACAATTGAAAACCAATTTTATAAAATGCAGAAGACCATTTCAACTTCAAAAAGTTTGTAGTTTTCTATTGTATTTAGTATTCTCTAAAAGGGTAGACCCATGTCTGATTTTATTGATTATAAGCACCTTCATCAACTAGCTAATGTGTAAAACCTTCCTAGTTGCCATTTTTCATGTTTAAGTGGTTAGGAAATAGAAAAATGTCTATCTTTAGTTGAGAAGGACTTGAGGGAGAAAATAAAACTTCCCAAATTTATTTCACTTTCTATTTATGAGGTAATGACTTTGGACAAAACATCTTGGATTTGCATGCATGTGTACACATTTTAAAATCATATGAGGCAACCTAGTTTTCTAGGATTACATAAGATGGTGGAAATTTCAAGTGCAAAAAATATCTATAATGTTGTTTTGACTAGTTTAAGGAAATTGTGGGAATTAATGATATTGACATAGCCACAAAGTTAATTTTATTTGGACCTAATGGTTCTACTATAGTGCAAGGGCATAGGAACACACTATGTGTTAGACTCCAAACCTCAATTACCCCATATATGATACATATTCATTGCATGACTCATAGAGTGAATATTGCATATAAAATCATTAGCACTTTTGAGAATGTTGCTAGAGTGGAAGACCTCATTCATGAAATACATTCTTATTTTTTTTGCAATCCTAAAAGGCATCCAGAGTTTCAAAAATTTGCACTAGGATTTATGGAAGGAAAAAAATTGTTAATATATATGGATACAAGGTGGATTTAATTGTACCAACCTACACTCAAAGTTTTTACAGAATATAAATCTTTAATAGGTTTTATGTACGCAAATAGTAGGGTAATTTATAAGGCCAACGATATGTTGTTCTATTTGACTAACTTGGAAAATATTTTAAAATTATGTGGCATTCTTCCAATGTTACAAGAAATGAACAGATTGACTAAAATTACACAAGAGATATCCATCTATATCATTGATTTCATGAGGATGAGAAAGCAAATATGTGTGATTATTGATAGGTTGTATGTGTCCGAACCAGATTTTATAGATCCCTTATCTGAATGTTGGAAAACATTGACAAACGTGAAAGATGCAAATAGTTTTTTAAAGTTTGGCATTAGTGGTAGTCTTTGTATTAATGTTCACAAAAATATGATACCTCTATATTGTTATGAAATATAGTCAAGTATAGTTACTTATGATGTTGAAAAATTTTATGTAACACACAATAGATACGAAGTTGTTTTACACAATACAAAGAAAAAATTGTTCTACATAGAAAAATAATTCACAAAAGAGATAAGATATTGGTTTCAAAGACACGAGTTGCTTAAGGCCATGGATGTTGTTAACCCTTTGTTTGGGGGTTCTTGCAATGATAAAAAATCTACATAATAGTTTTTTATTAAATATATGGGTAACCTTACTGAGCATTTCAGTAAAAGTGTGGAAGTCAATGGTGTTGAAATAAAAGGTATACTCAACAAATATATTTTAAGACAATAGTCACAACATCTTGGAAGAAAAATGGTTCATCAAGAGTCACTTTGGAGTAATATCAATGAGACTTGTTCCATTGCACGTTTGTGGCAAAAGTTGTATCCAAGTAGTATCTTACAAAATATGATTAGTGAATACTTTTATTTATATTAATTATGTCAATCAATAATTTTGGGATCTATGAAAGATGAGAGGGTTTTTAGTGCACTATCTTTTGTTAAATCTAAGCTTCGCAATAGGCTGGACAAAAATCTAGAATTTTTTTAATAATTTATGTCATTGCATCATATGGATAAATTTCCATATAATAGAGCATTAACATACTAGAATTCAACTACAAACATAAGGGATATCAAGAATACGACCGATAAGGAGGATAATGATGCTTTTAGTGATCAATTGGTGGCTTCATAGATTGATTTTGGACAAGTTGAAAACTGTTCATTTAAGCTACCTAAAATTTAATTTTTCCAGTATTTCACAACAATGTCGCATTTGACTTTCTTTACTATCAGATTTCACAATATTTGTTCCAAAATGTGCTATACTTAATATTTATTTTACAATTTGAGAACTATTCATTCGATATTTCACAATGTTGTTTCACAAGTTGAGAACTGTTCATTCCATATTTCACAACTATTCATTCTAGATTTTACAATGTTGTTTTAGATGTACAAGATTTCAAAAATTTACTTTTTCATAGATTGTATGTTTTACATCACATTATGCTTTTAAAAATTCTACGTTTTATATCACATTATGTTTTTAAAATTGAACGTTTTATATCACATTTCACTTTTAAATATTGTATATTTTATATCATTTTGTTTCAACTACCTTGATAAATTGTTGACTTATATTTTATATGATAGTATTGGTATTGTATTGTTAATGTGTGAATTTTGGCAAACAATTTTTTTTTGTTGTTTGATATGAAGATAGAAACTAATATTGGCGAGTAATACTAGAAAAGAAACACAAAATTATAAATGCAAAAAACCTTTGAATGACTGAAGACACAAATTTTGAAAATATAGTTTTCATTAATACAATTGGAAATATAATAAAATTGTACAAAGTTGTTGATTGCAGTCAACTTCAAAACTTTTTTACATTCTAAAATATTTTATTCTGGGATAGCTATGTCAAATTCACTTGCAACAGTGGCTTCTTTTCCTTCATCTTCTTGCTTGACATCTTGTTCCGGCAGTGCACCAAGTTTGACTAGGTTTTCTTGAACTTTCACAATACTCCACAACAATGCACTTTCTTGTTGGTTTAGATCTTCAAGTATTGTTGGAAGTTTTTCTTTTTATTTTTGGTGTTGTAGTACAATGTTTGAATCTTCATGGAGCTTATCCCTAATATATCTTCGCAAATGATTATTATTTGCCACTTTTAATTGTATTTTTTCTTCATTTCCATTGCATTTAGCAAAAATGTTTTTGTTGCATTGATATTAAGTTGCATGATGTTAAATTACATTTTTAGGTTTTCAAAATTTGACTGCAAAAAATAATGAGAACATAAATAAAAAATAGTTATATAAAAAATTATTACTTGTTTTAAAGAAAATTGAAATATGAAAAATAACTACAAAATCAAATTAAAGGATAAATAAGTATTTTCTTACCTTGGCCACATCCCTGGTAGGCTCAGAAAGAGCAAATTTTTTGTTATTAGAAGCCCATTGGTTCTAAAAATCTTGGGGTTCAACATTAATATTATCTAATCTACTGACAACAATATTTAAAACATCATCATCATCATACATAATTTTAAAATTCATTGTTCCTATTGTGGCCTAATTTGAGCACGTCGCTAAGCTTTTCTAATTCATACTAAATCAAAGAATAAATTGAATCTCTCATTGTGTAATTTTTATATTAGGTATTTATTTGCTTTATTAGGATATTGACCCAATATTCCAATCCCTTCATTTCTTGCAAATCTTGAAGCACAAGTTTTTTCATGGTTGCTTCCATATTTTCAACCATTATAAAATTCTCACAAAACTTAACAATGTCATCCTCAGTTTGAGGATGAGGATCATTTCCTTCAGGATTTGGGAATGATCTATGCTCAGGTGTGGGGGCTTCCTATTTTTGTACTTGACCCAATGGATTGTGAAGCACATATGTTGCCTTAAAGCCTAAAATTTTACTCTGCAATATAAAATCATCATCAAGTTGAATATATCCAATTCAATGAATGAAAATTTTGGTGCCTATGAAGAAGTGTGAAATAAAGAAGACAAGAACCCAGGCCCAAAACTGTGTGCCATTTGTGATATCTATGAAAAAAATTATTTTCTACCTTTAGCCCATGTTTGGCCTCTCATCTCTTTAGGTTGTGCTTGTCATTTTTGTTATGAACATAGATGTTGCGGTGGAATCTTTTGTTGCTATAGTAGAAACTATTCATGTTGTTGTGGAAACTATGGTTGTGGTGGGTTTGATATGAAGATAGAAACTAATATTTGTGAGTAATACTAGAAAAGCAACACAAAATTATAAATACAAAAAACCTTTGAATGACTGAAGACACAAATTTTGAAAATATAGTTTTCATTAATACAATTGGAAATATAATACATTGTACAAAATTGTTGACTGCAGTCAACTTCAAAACTTTTTTACATTGTAAAATATTTTATTCTGGGATAGCTATTTCAAATTCACTTGCAATAGTGGCTTATTTTCCTTTATCTCCTTGCTTGACACCTTGTTCTGGCAGTGCACCAAGTTTGACTAGGTTTTCTTGAACTTTCAAAATACTCCCCAACAATGCAATTTCTTACTAGTTTAGATCTTCGAGTATTATTGGAAGTTTTCATTTTATTTCAAGTGTTGTAGTACAACATTTGAATCTTCATTGAGCTTATCCCTAATATATCTTCGTAAATTATTATTATCTGCCACTTTTAATTGTATTTTTTCTTCATTTCCATTGCATTTAGCAAAAATGTTTTTGTTGCATTGATATTAAGTTGCATGATGTTAATTTACATTTTTAGGTTTTCAAAATTTGACTACAAAAAAAAATGAGAACATCAATAAAAATAGTTATATAAAAAATTATTACTTGTTTTAAAGAAAATTGAAATATGAAAAAAAACTACAAAAGCAAATTAAAACATAAATAAGTATTTTCTTACCTCAGCCACATCCCTAGCAGGCTTAGAAAGTGCAACTTTTTCCTTATTAGAAGCCCATTGGTTCTAAAAATATTGGGGTTCAACATTAATATTATCTAATCTACTGACAACAATATTTAAAACATCATCATCATACATAATTTTAGAATTCACTATTCCTGTTGTGGCCTGATTTGAGCACACCACTAAGATTTTTTTATTCATACTAAACCAAAGAATAAATTGAATCTCTCTTTGTGTAATTTTTATATCACGTATTTATTTGCTTTATTAGGATACTGGCCCAATATTCCAAATCCTTCATTTCTTGCAAATCTTGAAGCACAATTTTTTTCATGGTTGCTTCCATATTTTCAACCATTATAACATTCTCACAAAACTTAACAATGTCATCCTTAGTTTGAGGATGAGGATAATTTCCTTTAGCATTTGGGAATGATCTATGCTCAGGTGTAGGGGCTTCCTATTTTTGTGCTTGACCCAATGGATCGTGAAGCACATATGTTGCCTTAAAGCCTAAAATTTTAATCTATAACATAAAATCATCATCAAGTTGAATATTATCCAATTCAATGAATGAAACTTTTGGTGCTTGTGAAGAAGTGTGAAATGAAGAAGACAAGAACCCAGGCCCAAAACTTTGCACCATTTGCGATATCTATGAAAATAATTATTTTCCACATTTAACCCATGTTTGGCCTCTCATATCTGTAAGTTGTGGTTGTCATTGTTGTTATGAACGTAGATGTTGCGATGGAACCTTTTGTTGCTATAGTAGAAACTATTGATGTTGTTGTGGAAACTATGGTTGTGGTGGAAGTGGTGGTTGTGGTGGAAGCGATGGTGTCATATGGCCTCTCATTCTCGTAGTTTGTCATTGAGAGGTGGCTGAAAATATTAAAAAAAATTATTAGCATTATTCTGAAAATTAAATAGAAAAAAACTATAATTCAAAGTAAATACACATTGTTTTACCTAAAGATGATGAAATCTATTGAATTTGGGCACTGATGGGGGATCCAAATGGGGTGGCCACGCTAGATTGAGCATGCATATTTTGTGCATGCCTAGGCGTACGATATCCACTAGGTGAAGGAGCATGCCTTAGATGTTTTGATGGCCTCTATAATGGTGATATTTATGATCCAGTGTCCTCAAAATCACCAGTTTGCTCTGGCCTATGACTCCTATTGGTAGCATCTTGTTTTTTTCCTTATTATGGCTTCCCTACCCTGCATTTAGATGAAAATAAATTTTAAAAAATAAAAATGTTCTAAAATATAAAATATTTTTTATTGTCAAATATGGAATGATTACCTTCAATTCCTTTGGTGTCAAGGCAATGGCTTGTAGTGTTGCATGCACTATAGTAGGAATAGGAGTATCTTGAAAATTATGAAAACTTTCAAAATAAAGTTCTAAAATATAATTAAAAGTACCCATAATGTTTTGTGTCTTATTGGTTTGCAATTGCACTACATGCAGCTCAACCTTGATGCGATCTACAATATAGGTGCATAAATCGAAACTTTCATAATTCTCACAATGAATAACATACGATAGTTCCCAAAATGGAATTTTTGATCTTCCAAGAAGAATTAGTCTTGCTTGGAAAAACTCAATAATGGCCTTCAGAGTTGTATGCTTAACATAAATGATTGTTAAACCTCTCTTTGACTTGGCGATGGAAGCTATAAAAAAATAGATAACAATTTACAAATTTGAAATTTTTAGCATTAACAAATTCTAAGACATAAGAATTATACCTACAAAATATTTTGTGGTGAGTTTGTACATTTATCGAGGTAGCCTTTCTCTTCTACAAAGAGCTAGGACTTCACTTGAACTAGAGGACAATCACCGAAAGGAAGATTTGTCAATCTGTGAATGTCTACAGCTGTGATGGTGAATGACAAATTTCTATTTAGTATTTCCATTTTGACAATGGACTTTACATGGTCATAATTGGTAATAATATGTTGCAAGAGGACTTTATCAGTTTTTAAATGTGGCATTGACACCAAGGTTTCCAAACTTGCATCTTCTAACTATGATAAGTTCGTACCTGGGATTATTAGCTAATCTAAAATTAAAGTGCAAGACGGGTTATTGAACTTTGGAATAGGGGTGGAAGCGATAACTATTGCTAGAATTTGGAAACTTGGAAACAAGAGAAACAAGAAAAATTGGTTGCTCGGTAACGGTTCACTCTAGTTGGGTGTAGTCACAGAAAGGAACTCAAAAAATGATATTTTATGTCCTTCTATAGATAGAATGGACGGAGTTGGCATGTGGTAGAATTATATTGGACATGTAGTATGGGTGATCGATTATGTGACACATGGTAGGTGGTCAACGGTGGACCATTTTTTGCATGCAGATCGTATTTTGCATTAGGTAAGGCTTAAAATCATATTGTGCATCAAGACCTAATATCAAACTATTTTTTGCATCAGAATACTTTTTGGACCATATTATGCATTAGACTGAACCCATCGGAACTTATTATGCATCATAATAGATACCTAAATCTTATTATACATCAGACCTGATCCCTAGACCTTATTATGCATTAGACTCGATGATCGAATATTATTATACATCAAAACCCTAGCCATTGAACCTTATTATGCACCAAACCAGACCCTCGGACCTTATTATGCATCATACAAAACCCCAAAACTTATTATTCATCAAGTCATATCCTTGGACCTTATTATGCATCAGACTAGACCCCTAATCGTTATTATGCATCAGACCAAACCCTCAAACCTTATTATAATTCAAGCCATATCCTCAAAATTTATTATGCATTAGGCCATATCCTCAAAATTTATTATTCATTAGGCCATATCCTCAAAACTTATTATGCATCAGGTCATATCCTCAAAATTTATTATGCATCAAGCCATATCCTTAGAACTTATTATGCATTAGATCATATCCCTAGACCTTAGTATACATTAGACCGGATTTGGAATATGTTTTCCACTCAGTCTAGTCAAAACTATCAAAGTCACCATTTTTCCCAATTTTATTTCAAAAACCAAAGTAATTCATCATTTCCTTCGACATGAGGTTTGCCAGGATTTGTCATAGTTTTCAAATAAATTCACCTATTATTTACAAGTACATTTTGGATCTAATTCTTTATGCATAACCCTACTTCTTCCATGATACATCTAATTTCCCATGTCCTTTGCAACCATATATAGGTCCAATCCATACTACCCTAGTTGGATGAAGAAGACCTAATCATCTTAAAAACCATGAGTATTATAGACAAAGATACATGCACACTTTGCAAACACACTCTCAATCATATTCTATCATGGTGACATGGACTACAACCAACAAATGCCATTTAGGAGCTATGCCATTAACTACAATAGTATTTTCCTCGCCTAAAGCTTTGAGGATAAAGGTTCTTGAAGGGAAAGGAAATGTTAGCACCCTATCCTATGAAAATATTGTTATATACCTGTCTAGCGTTGGTGTATGTTACATCGTGGATGCTTATTATGTATATGTCTATTATGATGTAACCTTTACTTTTACTATAATTAGGAATTAGTATCTTGGGTTCACTCTCTCATGTAGTCTCACCATTCAATATTATAGCTAGGATAAATAATATTCTCTATAAGGACATGGATTTTTAGTAGAATGTAATTTATATTTTTCTTAAATTTTCTTAGATATTTGCTTTCAAAGAGTCTACTTGTGGTAATATGGGGTGGTAAGGGTTGGGAATGTGGAGTTTGAGATTAATATTTTGTTGATTGTAGAGATTATTGTGTTAGCAATGGATGGCTTCATGCATAACCGAGATAAGCACTCCTTGGAGAAGGAAGCCCAATTTTTTCTAGGAGATGAAGAAGAGTTTGTTAAAATCTAGAATAAATTTAAGTAAAACTCCTTAAAGGCCCTATGAGATCATGTGGTTCTAGTTATAATGTAGTTATTTACCCTTGACAAGAACCAAGAGATCCTTCGAAGTTATCATTTCATGTTCCTAAACCATCTTCATCACAAAAGGATGATGAATATCCCATCATTCCTACACCATTTGATGGCTAGGTTGATCAACAAGGTGAAAAAAGGAGTGGCCATGGATCCAATACATAAAGGTCTATTAAAATTACTCTTTAACTTTGTAGTTAAGTCTAGAGTTCTGTATGGATAAAGTATTATGAATTCCTTGAATAGGGTCCCTCCCCCCATTGTGAACTACCCTAAATATTCCATTTTGGGATATCCTGATTCCATGAGTCAACAACCTATCAATGCTACTCAACTGGACAAGGCTATGATTGGGATATTCAATTTACCCCAAAAATATTTCAAAGGCAATGGGGATGGGACTAGGAGATCAAAGAGGCTGGTGGCCAAGGTAGATAACTTTTGGAAAGCTCCAATGAGTAGTGAGGACTTTGACTCTGATGTGTATCTTCCACTATGTAAGAAGCCAAAGCTAGCTATTGGAGTGGGTGATAGTAGAAAGGTGTAGAATCCTCGACTCCAAAATGGGAACTTGGCTTCTAAATATCTAAAAGGGACGTTGATGAAGCTCCATAGATCTCTTATACACTCAATGTTGCCTACAATTTCTTGTGCGGAAAATATTCTCACTCTCATGGGCTAGAAAATTTGGGAGATGAAATAGAAAAATATGGAGAATAATGTGGGTCCCAATGGAACAAAACTCTGATTGCCCTGGTTGGGTAATGCACCTTGCCAAGGCCATAAATTTAGCTTTGTGTGTTAATTTTGCCCTTTTCTTTTTTTAAAACATGCAAAATTGCATGGAGAACTTAAAAAGAATTGCCCTTTGCATTTGCAAGCAAAAAATACCTCTAGGAGACCCAAAATTAGCTTTTAATGTAATTTTCAGTTTTTGCAACTAAAAAGTTATCATAACTATTAGTGTAGAACTAGAGTGGGGTTGCTATCTTGGGATAATGGTTATTATTAAATATCGGGTGTATGATTCCATTTTGGATGCCATACGAGCTCTTTTTTTAAGGTTACTAAAAGTAGCAAGTTAAAAATAGAAAGTGACTAAAAATAGTAAGAGGCATAGCATAGGCTAGGGTTTTTATTTTTGGGGAGTATAAGGAGTGGGAGTCTCTCTTGTAAGGGGGATGTGAATTTAGATAATGAAAGGAAACATTTACAAGTTTCTCTTATTGGTGTATTTTGTATGATGCCTTATCTTACAATTTTACCCTTGAAGTCCATTTTCAATCTCTTGTAGTGAATTTACATCACTGGGACCTTGAATTTTCTACATCTGGTTAGAAGGTTTCTAGATCCCACTCTTCCTTTGGTTTGACTTTATTTTGGTCTTTCAAAACACCATGGTCATGGTCTACATTTTATCCTTGACCATGGAGTCTTGGGTTTCTTTGTCTTTTCTATTGTGTTTTGGTCCTTATTTCCCTAAGTCATGTGGGTCCTAGATTTAGTCCCTCTTTCTGTGGGTCATGTTGGTCCTAGATTTGGTCCGCTTTTGGTCCTAGATTTGGTCCGCTTTTGGTCCTAGATTTATGTTCACTTTCACTTTACTATTTGTTTTGGTGACTAGCCTCTTTTTATATAAGGTTTGGAAATCCTTTCAAAACTCCTTCATCCATCAAATTTAAAAAAAAAACTACCCTCTCAAAAAGGCCTACAATATCTATTTTGTTTGATTAATATAAGTTTATTATATTTTCAATCAATTATTTTTTAAAC
Organism: Wollemia nobilis; assembly: GCA_028583015.1. Taxonomy (NCBI): domain Eukaryota; kingdom Viridiplantae; phylum Streptophyta; class Pinopsida; order Araucariales; family Araucariaceae; genus Wollemia; species Wollemia nobilis. The sequence goes on along the minus strand of JAQPPZ010007197.1, from coordinate 4,439 downwards.
AATCTTATTATTTATTTTTATAGTCATTTAGTTTATAAGCATTTTTTTTAATGAAAAAGCAAATTTAGATTAAATTAAGATAAAATCCTTTACAATAAAAAAGTGGGTGGGTTAACACACCCCATAGGGAATCAAACTAACCCTCATTGACAAGGTTTAGGAAACAAAGCCATCAACAAAACACAAGTTTACCAATCATGATCATTACATAAAAGAAAGCATATCATATAGAGTAATGTGCCTTGGCATGTTGTCCTCCATAAATTGCTAGTGATTATGGGATGGGAATCCACCTCTTTGCATCACAATTAAGGTCTTAAGTACATGCGTTGCTCCAACCAATAAATGGCCTAGGTGAAACTGGTTGAACGTCATCCCACCCCCAACCTGGTGAGAAGAGCAAACAATATCAATATTAGGTTGTTTCTTGACTAGTGAGGGCTGAGACCAGTGCCTGTCTCCGAGAGCACTTCTTGCATATGATGGAGGCCAGCGGCAAGAGCAAGATAAAAAATGCTCCTTATAAGAGTGCTCTGCGGGGATCCGATTAATTGTACATTGAACATTGATCCAGTGCACTAAAAGAACTTACATTGATGTAACTCCATAACAACTTTGTTGGTTTTCATTAATATTTGTATTACTATTTTAATTATATATTTTTTATATATTTGAAGGTTCCTAACACCTATCCTTATATTTTTAAAAAAATTATAATAATTAAAAAAATTAATTATAAGAATAGAAAAATAGACTACTTTATTTTTTTTATTTTTTAAATTAATTATAAAATTAGGAAAATGGGACCACTTTTAGTAATGGGAGTGGGTTATTAGTTTTATTTGAATTTTCAAAATCAACCTTCATGGTAAAATCAACATAACGCATGTATGATGAGAGTATTTGTAAACCAATTTTGTTGGTATGCATAACCATAACAGTTTATTTTTCTACGTACTAGACATCTGCGATGTTCCTTAACACGCCTAATTTGTGAATTTTTACATATCCTTATAATTAAAAGGATGGATTGCCTTATATGGGTCCTTAAAAATCTAGTCAATTAGATACCACTTACATAAGAAAGTATTTTTAAACCCTTTATCCTTACAAAATAATCTCTTGTCTATACCTCTTTTTGTTTTATTACAGTTTTATGTTTATGCATGTCACTTTGTATCTTGTGAAAATATTATAATTTTGCATCTGTCTCATTTGGATAACTAAAACTATTAGCCAGTCCTAGTAGGTATTATGACAATGGATTAAGCACGTTCATTTATTTACACGGTTTCAGATTAGAATAGTTTTTTAAGTTATTTTAATATGCAATGTTGTCTTCTTACTATTTTAAATGCAACTTATTTGATGTCCTATTCAATAAATATGTAGAAATTATATATATGTTTTTTAATGGTAAAAGATGTGAAACTTTTTTTCAGGAAAGTGCCCCAATGTTTCCCAAATAAATACTTTTATATAAATATATATATACGGTTGATCAAACTCAATCTATTATTTAACTTAGACTGCTGAAAAAGCAACTTCACAATAAAGACGATCATAACTAAATGATTATATATTTTTAAAATTAGACCGTTGAACAACCAACTTCACAATAAAGACGATAAGAACTAAATGACAATGTTTTTATTTAAATTAGACTGTTGAACAACCAACTTCACAATTAAGACGCTAATAACTAAATGTCTTTAGTTGATGAAGGAATGAACGCTTAAACATTTGAAGATCTTGATCTATATATTAGAGCTTTGTTTTGTTGACTATAAGAACTATTCAATTATTAGTACTCTATATATCCATCAACCCCTTACATATTAAAATTAAGTCATATTAGGTTGCATGTGAGACCTTTAGCTAGTACTCTAAATATCCAACAAACTTTGCATGTGAGACCTTTATAGTACTCTAAATATCCAACAACCCTCTACGTTTTAAATTGAAATTATATTAGGTTGCTTGTGAGATCTTTTGGTAATCTTGAGATACTTTTAAAAAAATGACATGAGAGAATTAACTTGTCAAACATACATATTTTATTTAATAGACTTGTCTAGAACATAAAGACTATTTCATATTTTTCAAATTATTTATATTTTGAATATTTATTAGATTACATGATTTTTTTTTATTATATATGAGAGTTGGTCACAACCATACTACTTTTAGTAACTAACAAATATAGGGTTCTAATGATAAGGGTTGCTTCCACCAAACTTATTCCACTTATTCGACTTTGTTTTGTTATTGTTGATCCAACATAAAGGGACCATTGATCGCTCAAGATTCACACCATTGTCATTGGTATGGCATGCACTCATACAATATAGATCAGACTACTATGCAAACAGGCTACCTTCAAGGTTTGAACCTATGTGTCTTCTTTGTAAGTGTCTGGCCAAACAAAAACTGGACTATTAGATCACATGTTATTATTAACAGTATTTAATTATTTATATTTTAAAAATATATTATATCACATGTCATTATTAAACAATTTTTTTAATGTTGGGTGTATTTTAGAAAAATGTGTGACACAAAATTTTAATTATAAATATATATCTAACTATAAAAACGTAACTTGCCTTATCTGTATGATTATTTTTTTATTTCTTTATCTTCACTTAACTTAAATAGTCCATTGAGTTTTGTGATATATATATTGGTCCCTTTTATATTATATGTACATTATTTTTCCTTTGAAAATTTGTAACTTTTTCAAGTAATGAAATGTATTTCATATAAATTGGTTCATGATAATCATATAAATGGATTATGAAGCAAATGGATCATAAAATGTTACATCCTTTCTAATAATCACATATTTTTATTTTACTAAAAATATCTTATAATGACAAATGTTTATATCATCTAAGTATTTTATAGTCTAGATCTAATTAAGTAGGATAAAATTACATTATGGTTCAAAAGCATAGTGTATAAGGTTCCATACAAACATCCTACATATCCATTCATCCTATTTTTCAAATTTATTAATGTTTTATTTTTGTTCACATACAAATTAAGGGCACTTTATTTTGTGTGAAATTTTGTATTTGTTATAAAGCTAAGACTATGTGAAAATTCCTCAAGGTAGAATATTTTCTAATGTTTAATAAATAATAGAAAAATATATATGATGGATAATATCAACAAAATTGATATTTATTATATTCAAAAGTTACCAATGATCTAAAACCCTTATGATCATAGAATAATAAGTTCTAGGTCAATTATTGATCATCAAAATCTCTAGAAACAAAATATTTGATGGCTTTTGAAGCCTTAATATTAATGTAAACTCACATGATAAAATTTACAAGATCAAATATATGATAGCCACAATATAGTAAGATCAATATAATGATGTAAATAAGAATAATATGAGCCAACTAATATGTAAATAAAATATTATAATATATTAACTAACATTTATTAATAAGCAAATATATGAATGTAATAGCTTGAATCATACATGTACAAAGCATGTAGTATAACTTAAAATATTAGTTACTCAAAATGTATGGAATATTTATTACTTCTCTTCCTCTTACAAATGTATCATAAAACTCTATTACAATAAGGATAATTTTTCTCACTATGCTCATTATACTCATTGTGTCCATTATATTCACTAGGGAGTAATATATAGTGATTGTAGAGTGACTCTTTGGTGCTTGACTATTCTTGTTCTTATTCCAAGTCTCATGATTCTTGGCTTATCTACTTGACACTTACATACACATGACTCTATCTTGTATGCACACCTAGAGATGAATCTTCACTTAGCACTCCCTAATCTAAGAACATGTGTACACTTACATATGGAACATTTATGCACATCTACACACATTATACTTGCACACTCATTTGCATGACACTTGTGCATTTCCTACACATTATTACATTACATAAAATATTTACTCACTCTAATATAAGACTTGAATCTAGTTTAATATTTACAAAGTGTACCATGAAGGTACTATGGGGTACATTAACATGCACTAAATAATGGTATTATTTTTAGTTATTGAAGACTTTAGTCTTCAATCATGGTCTTCTATATTCATGTGATCCTGAGACTTATCTTTGCTTTGCTCTCTTTCTATTTTCTTGATCAATTATATTTTTGTATTTTGATCAAGTGAATGACTAGTATCTTCCAAAATTGGTGACAAAAATTCATCTTCATTGAATATTAATTTTGTTGAAAGAGTTTTGAATTCATTTTCTTTAGTAATCTCTTTTAACTCTTGAACTTCATGAATTTATTGAGCTAGATGTCATATTTATTTCCCTCTCTATATTGTAATAAGGATGACTATACTGATACTAAGAAGGATGTTGATGTTGAAATTGTTTTTATCATTGTGTATTGTATTGAGTTTGATATTATCTTTGTTGTAGTGAATTATTTT